>ML790703.1:139195-180249 GCA_009831015.1 Picea engelmannii
ATATGAATTTCCCTCCGAACTACTTGAAATATGAGTGAAGACGGATCCATCATCTGGAGAAAAACTACCTCGTTATCACTGAAAATTTGTATTGGTGAGGGGTGGACTCGATCCTTCGGTGTTGCTTAACTCATGAAGAAGTGGAGGTTGTTTTGACTAAATTCGATAGTGGATCATTTGGTGGTCACTTATCTGTGTTGGTTGTGGAGCCTGATTATCTTCCCATTTCATAGGTCTTTGTTTCCAGTCATGTTTATGCCCCATGAAGACTATACACCCTTCCACACAAGGGGGTTGCAGGGGGGATTTCCCCCCTACGGGGTTTAGGGGGTTCATCCACATGGATGGGGGTTTCGAGGGAAAGCAGGCCCCTGGTGGAGGTTCGGGGGTGAATCCCCCAAAGGAAAATTTTCCTTGTAAATGTATATTGTAATTTCATAGTAAATATGGACCGTTCATTATAAGGTCACAGATATGACAGAAGAATTTTTGTTAGGGTTTTTTACCCTAGAAAGAAACCCTCTTTTATGAGGTAAATGTATTGCAGATGTGTATCATTATGAATAATGTATTTTAAGAGAGGATATTGTGAGAGACAAAAGAGGAAGTTACAACAAGTGTGTTGTAGGTTGTACCCCTTCATTTGCAGGATAATAAAAAGGAATGACCTAGCAATTTCTCTGGTGGACGTAGCCACACTGGGGGAACCACGTATATCTGTGTATCTATTGTATTGTGTATCTTATATGGTTTATTTCCACACCTGTCTTATTTTTATTGCTCTATGATCTTGTTTTTCTAACAACTGGTATTAGAGAAAAAGGTAACTCGCAGGAAAAGAGGGTTCATGGTTCGAGTGGGAGCAATGGTGGAAGATGGAAAGTTTAGGGTTGAGAAATTTAATGGCCAAAACTACCAATTATGGAAGATGGAGATGGAATATTATTTATATCAGAAGGATTTATTCCTACCATTGGGTGGAATAGTAAATAAGTTGATGGCCATGAAGGATGAAGAATGGGAGGTTCTTGACAGAAAGACACTAGGAACTATATGACTGATCCTAGCAGCGTTGGTGGCTTTCAATATTTTGAAATAAATTACAATGAATGAGATAATGGACACATTGGATAAATTGTATGAAAAAACCTCAATGTCCAATAAGGTATTTCTAATGAATATATTATTTAATATGAATATTTCAGAAGGTGGGTCTGTTGCATATCATTTAAATGAATTTAATACGGTTACTAATCAACTAATTTATGTAAAAGTGGACTTTGATGATGAGGTCAGGAATGTTCTAATATCATGCTCATTGCCAGAAAGTCAGAATGACTTGGTCATGGTTGTAAGTAATTGTTGGTTATATCGTTGGTTTCTTACTTCTTCTTGGGTTGACACAGGTTCAGATATCAATAGGTTTCCAACAAAACCCTCTAAAACTATCATCCCTCTAGGTGACCTAGAAGGAAACATTGCACATAGGAAGCACAACACAGTCTAACCCAATATGGATCTATGGGTGACTGCAATACCCAAGTGTTTGCAGTCTAGGAATTAGTGGAGATATAGGATTGTATTCTATCTTTCTTTATCCATAAAACTTGTTATTTATTTAGGTATTCCTAATATTCATTCATCTTTAGCCTCATGCATGTATACTAATATATCTATTTAATAATTCATTCATAATTTAACCATTAACAAAAGGTAAATCATTCAAGAAACATCACATAAAACATAATTTTTAACATGGTTCACCCCCTCCTAAGGCTACATACACAAAGATTTGGATTCTCTGCTCTTTTATTTGATTTGCTGGAAAATATAGTGCTACGCGCATTATATATTCAATCACACAATCATGAGGAGGTTAAGGAACCTTTGTGAGATAGACTATCTCAAACCAGGCTCCTCGGGTTGTGACCTAACCCTCAAAATCTATCTTATTCAACTCTTCTACACCTCAACAACTTTCAACAACCAAATATATCTGAACCCCCAACCTATACTTCCTAGGTATTTGTTTATACTAATCTACTATCCTATATTCATTACAATCCTTATAAAAAACCCTAACCCTATTATGGTTAGGCTTGTTTGCCTATGCACCATGTTTCTTTTCCTCTTGCATGTTGTTTTTCCTTCTTTTTATGCATGCTACTTTCTTTCCATCTGTTGCATGTGCTCCAAAATTAGTTCTTTCCCAAAATAGATATGTTCTCCAAAAATAGGCTTGCGCCCAAAATAACCTTCCTTATCAAAATAGTTCTGCACCCAGCATGCCTCCAACACTGACATGTGGCTCGTCCTGAGCCACTCTGGTAGTGCACGCTCCTTGTACTTCCTTTTCCAAATTGTAGAATGTTTTTTCTAGTTCCTTTCATTTTCCCCTCATGTGCACAGATTTTACTATTAGCACCTCCACTGACTGCGTTGTTATCTCCTCCTGCATTAATTTTTCACCCTCTATCTGTATTTGTGCCATACTTTTCTTATCTTCCTCCAACTATGCAAACATTTGTGTTTCTTGTTCTTGGATGGGTTCCAATTCAACTTGCCTTTCTTTCTTCCTTATCTGTGTTGTTTTCAACTCTGTCTATAGAGTCTTCATTTCTTGAGTGCCCTTCAAGTGCTCTGAGATACTCATTTTTTCTTGTCGTTGTTTTAGCTCCTGTATGGCCACATTGATTCCCTCCTCTTGTTGGTATCACTGTTGGACCTGTTAACATTCCTCCAGAAGAGTCCATATTTGTGTTGTTTTGTCGAACAACTCTTCTACTTCCCTTGCTTTGTTCTCCATCTCATCTATCTAGAGTGCAAACTATTGTTTTCTCTATTCTCAAACCTCAAGAGGAGTCTTAGGATTGAGAATTTCTTTGAGCTCCTCAATTTCCTACTTATATCTATCAATTGTTTGTGATATCATGTCGATCTTCCCCTCTAAAATCCTCTCAGGTGCTTGCGCGCTATATGGGATGCGATCATATACCACTGTTAATCCATGTTCCAGTTTATCTGCATGTTCTTTCTCCTATTTCTCTTAACTTAGTTGGTCACATGTGATTTGTAGCATTTCAGTGACTCCTCTACTCACCTCTAAGTTGGTTGCATCGGGCCCTGGATTGCACTTCTTGCATCACGTTGGCCTTGATTCTGTATAGTGCCTTGGTGGGTATTTGTGCCATGAAAACTTCCAATTTTTCCACATCCCCCATGGGTTTCTACACAATATCCTAATCCAGTATGATCATTTGGCATGTGAATCTAAATGTCTCCCTGCCCTGTACTGTAATTTTTATTGTCTCCTCTCCTTTCTATGCAGGGGGTCACTATGTCTTATCCTGTTGTTGCATTGTGGCCTGTGGTACTACTTGGCTCCATACTTGTTTTATACTTTCATGGACCTAGATGAACTTGGACATGATCTCTTCTCTTTGGGCCTCTGCAATGTAGACCACTTCTTCCCCCTTATATTGAACCTTGTCCATGACTAACTATGCATCATCCTCTGTCAGGGTGATGACTGGGTCTTTTGTGACATACTTTCTTTTCTTGTGCACTTTTTTTCCCAAACTGACTTCCTCATTGTCTGTGAGGGTTGCACCCCACTTGTTGTACCCTATACCCTTTCTTCTCCATCCTATGAAATATCCCCCTTTCTAGTCTGTGGCTGGTTTCCTTTCCTTGCTATTGTTTTTGTTCTCCTTGGTCATTTTGGTATTGCACTACTTCCGGTTGGCTGATTCTGCGTTGCAGCCTTTCTAGTATTATTGGTTGGGTTGTTTTTTCTTGTTGAGGAAACTACTTCAACCTTGTCCTTAGGCCTTGAGGATTGCACCATGACTAGCCTTATTTCTAGTTTTATGATTGTTAGTTACCACTACGTAGGCCAATATTTGACTATCTAGTCAACTTCTTCCTTAGTGATACAATATTGCATCTCTAGCCATGCCTTCTTTGGATCCCTTGTGGCCTGGATCCACATGTGGTGTCTAGATGCCTTGAACCTAGATATCTCTTCTATCTCTTGGATTAACTCCACAGGAATGTGCCATATATTCATTGTACGTCGTTGTATTTCATCCAAAAACATTGCAAAAAAAATGTTGTTTGCTTGTTGAGTTTTGTTATCCTTGGCTTTCTAGAGGGACTCATATCTGGCTACATAACATTTCCCTTCTTATCTAGGAATTCTAGGAATTTTGGCTACTGCCATCCTATCAACGCTATAAGAATTATCGGCTAGGAGTAATGGAACTTAGTTCCATTATCCTACACATATCGACAATCTACCAAAAACTAGTTCAACAGCTATGGTGCCTAGCTAAACATTACCCTTTTCGTGCACTACGTGGCTACTGCAATAACTTATTCCGGTGCTTCCTCTTTCCAAATATTGATTAGTATCTTGCAATCCATAAGCTTGCTAGTGAATATTGTCTCATTTTCGTTGATATCATTTATCACAATTCCCCTATTACCCTGACTGGTACCAAACTGCGCTTTGACCAACTCTGTGATTTACTTCTCGCGTGCCTTGTTATCCAAGTATTCCTCTGTCTGCACACTGACTATAGGTAGTCCTATGATCTTGGAAATCAATGCCACATCTATTTTTACTACCCTATCCATCCACAAGATGCCTCTGTGTACATGGGAGACTACTTGTTTGATGCAGGGCCCAATTTTTTTAATGCACCCAAAGTGCGGTATGTCCAGTAGGTTCATGATGCTAGAGTTATACAACCCGGTTATCCACTGTGCAGGCTCCATTACTAGTTTACCCATGGGTCCAATTTCCTCTGTATTTGTTAAGTAAGTCTCCTTTGGTAAATCTAGGAATTTGGCCACATCATGCACATTATGGTCGAAGTATCTAAGTTTGGGTACCTTTCTCAACATATCATCCACAATGACCACTATGTCTAGGAGATACAAGAGTGCGACATCCATCGCATCTTGCACTTTTATTTTCTATCCCACAGAATATGGTCCTGCATATGTTGTGTCTGTGTCCTCTTCTTCCCTCTCTAAATTTGGCATGTCGGTGATACCCTCGACCAACACTTCCTCTCCTTCATGGGTTTGTCGTGGTCCCATTGTTTTGTCAATCTTCGCAGGCATATTGGGGTTAGGGTTCAGAATACCATCCCGAGACCGAAACTCTTCCCTATTTCTCCTTATTGCGTTGTCGATGTTTCCTCTTCAAATCATGTTGGGCTGATCAATTCTTTGTTTGATTTGGTGCCATCTTCCATCCCAACCACATTTTCAGTTTTTCTCATTCTTTCCTTGTGCCTCTGACCCTACTGATTAACCCATACATACTATCCTAGAGCGTTGAACTTTGGTGGGGTCATCTTCTCTCGAATTCGCACACTTGTTTGCTTCTTCATAAAATTCTAGCTAGGGCACACTCTTTGTATTTCTCTTTGTGCTAAAAAATAGCTAAGTGTTGAATAAACGTGTTCTTTCTACATTTTATAGACCCGATCGTATCTGTTTTTCACTTTTTTTGTGCATTTGTGTCGAGTGTAATTTTTCTTGTGTGCTATCTTCCGATATTGTTGCAGTAATTGTTGCATGCGACTTTTTTCGCACATTCCTATGGTTTAGTCTACTTCAACATCTTTTTGTGTTTTTCTTCCTTTTTCTATTTTTCTATTCATTTTCTTTCCTTTTTCCCTGTTTTGTTTCTTTTTATCATTTCTTTGTCCTAATCTTTGTTATAGTACACCATATACATGCCTTTCTCACTGCATTGTATCTTTTAAGGGTTAGTAAGTTGATTGTACCTGTACAGTTTCAGTCGACTATCATTGATCATTCCTTTCAGTTTTTTTCCTCCCAAGTCTTTTGAAAGTACAGATCCCCCATCTGTGGCAGTATTTACTTCATATGACCCTAGCCAATGAATTCGAAACTTACCAGGGTGTTGGAAAAATTTACTGTCATAGAGTAGAACTAGGTCTCCCTTCTTAAAACTCTTCTTTTTAATATGTTTGTCATGTTAGGATTTGTCTGTTTCTTTCTGTACTTTCTGGTGAAATCCTGCTAGAATCCTATCCTCTTCCATTTCCATTAGTTGACTCAAAATTTCCTGTACTGTGCCCCTTTCTATCATGTTGGTAATTGTTGCTACACACAGAATGGGTACCATAAATTATAATGGCACCACTTCTTCCTTCCCATACACCAATCTGAATGGTGTTTTTCCTATCAACTTCTTACATGTGGTCCTATAGGCCCATAGTACTACTGGTATTTTCAAATCCCAATAATCCTTATTGACATTGCAGATATTTGTCAAAGAATTTTTCAAAATATTATTGAAGGTTTCTACTGTTCCAATTGATTGAGGATGATATGGTGTATTCTTCTAGTGATAGACTTCAAAATCCTCAGTCATAGCCCTGGTGGTATTATTGATAAAATGAGTTCCTTGGTCACTCATCAAAATCTAGGGACATCCGAATTTTGTGATCACTTTCTCAAACAAGAAGTGTGTTGTTGTCTCTACGCTACAGTCATTGACTGGTGTTGCTTCTACCCATATTGTTAAGTATTCATTCACAATAATGATATATTTAGCTCCTGAATTTTTTTTTGTGGATTAATAGGTCCCACAAATTCTATTGCCCATTTTTCAAATACCTGTAGAGTCACTTATGGTCTTAGAGGAATCTCATCCCTTCTGTTGGGTTTTCCAACCCTCTGATAGACATCACATTTATGGAAAAATTCCATGGCATTTTTATGGACTGTTGGACACCAAAATCCTATGCGTAATACGTTATGTGCAGTAGCTTTATGTGCATAGTGTTCTCCAACTATACCTTCATGAGATTCTACTAAAATTTTGGGCCTTTCATGTTCCAATACACACCTTCTCAAAATGCTATCTATGCTCATTTTGTATAAATGTCCTGCAATATGTTGATAGTTTACAAATCTTAATACCATATTTTTCTTCTGCACAGTGATAAAATCTTGTGGCGCAACCCCTGTACTTAATTATTCAATAATACCAATGAAGTATTCATCAGCTACCTAAACTAAAAATAGTTGTACATTAGGAAAGTTTTCTTCCAAATTAGTAGGTTCTTCTCCATTAGTTACCCTTGACAGGTGATCAGGTCCTACATTTAGCTTCCCTGGTTTGACTATCACTTCAAAATCAAATTCTTGGAACAATAGTAGCCATCTACAGATCCCCCCCCCCCCCCAACACTGGCTTGTTGACTAGGTATTTGAGGGAAGAATGGTCTGTGAACATTTTAAAGTGTTTACCCAGTAAATTGTGCCTGGATTTCTGAAGTGCATATACCATGGCTAGGCCTTATCTTTTTATGGTGTTTTAGTTTTTCTCTGATTCTGAAAACTTTTTGCTTGCAAAGGATATAGGATGGTCTAAGTCCACTTCTCCTAACTGTGCTAGAATTGATCCAAGTGTTAAGATTGATGCATCTACATGCACATGAATTTTTTTCCCAATATGGAAATATTAGTATAGGTGTTGTTACCATATTTTGTTTTAAAAAGTCCAATCCTTGTTGACAGTCCTCATTCCACTGAAATCTGGTGTCCTTCTTTAACATTTTTTCCATTGGTGCAGTGATATGTGCATACCCCTTTATAAACTTCATGTAATAACATTTATATCCCAGTGTTTCTCTTAACTGGCGCACTGATTTTTGTGGTGGTAAATTTACAATGATTTCAATCTTAGCATGATCCAATAGTAAACCTTGCTTACACACTATATGTCCCAACAATATTCCAAAAGGTTTACCAAAAATGCATTTCTTGATATTCAATGATATCTGAAATTTCCTGCATATTTCCAATATTAGTCTTAGCACTTCTACATGGTCCTTTAACAGACTATATACAACCCAGTCATCCAAACATACTTCTAGAAATTGATGTATGAATTCCTTAAAAGAAACTATGACTACTCTTTATAATATGGCTGGTGCATTCTTTAGTCCAAATGGCATGACTCTATAATGGTAGGATCCCCATTATGTAGCAAAAGTAGTATTATACCTATCTTCTGGGGCTATTTTGATCTAATGTTAAACTAAGAATCCATCTGTGAATGAATATGCTTCATGGCGTCCCACATTGTCTAAGACCTCATCTATAAAAGGGGTATGGAAAGGGCCATGTAAACAAACATCATTAAGTTTCATCAGATATACACAAATCCTTATCCCCCCTCTTTCTTTTCTTGGACTACCATAGGACTGATCCTTTCATATTCCTCCACTGGTTCTATGATACCAGCTTCCAATATTCTGTCAATTTATGCTTTCAACATAATTACCAACTTAATGAGAACTGTGACCTCAAAACGAGAACTCTAGCCCTTAAAACCCATATTTTTGCATAAAAAACATGAAAATCAACCCCCAAATCAAAAAGCGGTGCTACCGGAAGCACCAATTTTTGTAACTGGGTCAAAATCACAACTTTTTTCAAGCATGGTATTAAAGGATCAAATGGCTTCTCAAGCAAACTTTAAAATCAACCCCCAAATCAAAAAGTGGTGCTACCGGTAGCACCATTTTTTGTAACCGGGTTAAAATTACAACTTTTTCCAAGCATGGGCTTAAAGGATAAAATTGTTTCTCAAAAAAACTCTAAAATCAACCCCCAAATCAAAAGTGGTGCTACCAATAGCACCAATTTTTCTAACTGGGTCAAAATTACAACTTTTTTCAAGCATGGCCTTAAAACATAAAATAGTTTCTTAGAAAAACCTTAAAATCAACACCTAAATAAAAACATGACGTTACCTAAAGCAAAATGTTTTTTTTCTAAACGTTAAAATTGCAACTAATTACGACCTAATTCAAACTTTGGCCTTGACAACAAATCCCTACACAAATAAAAAAACCCAAAATTGGATCCTAAATGGTCACTTGAAAATTTATTTACTAACTTTTTTTTTTCTTAAATTTACATTAAAAAATAAATAAAGAGAAAAGAGAAAATCTTCACAAATATATATTTTTTTAATAAAGACAAAAACACATTTAAAAAAATATATTCAAAATCCAAATTTAAAAAAAAAAACAACAAAACTTAACAAAATGGTGAAAAACAAAGAAAAACTAAAAAGAAATTAAAAAAAAATAAAATTTCGTATGAAAACAATAATTTAAAAAAAAATACGTTTTTTTGTTAAAAAGAAGAACAAAAAATCCCTTCAAACTTAAAAATAAGAAAAAAATAAATGAGAAAAAAATAAATAAAAAAGAAACAAAATAAAAAATAATTGTTTTCATTAATACCTAAAAAAATTCATATATATATATATATATATGTGTGTGTGTGTGTGTGTGTGTGTGTGTGTGTGTTTTATGTTTCCACTTTTTTTATGGGACCTGGGCCAGGCCTGCGGGGGGTTGGCACCATGTCGGGCATCGCGCCAGCCCCCTCGTGGGCAGCATCACACCAACCCCCTGTGAACCTTGTCGAGGTCCGAACATCACACCAACCCCCCACAGACCTGGCCCCATGGAAAGATATATATATATATATATATATATATATATATATATGAATTTGTTTTATATATTAATGAATTTGTTTTTGTTTAAATTTTATTTTTTAATATTTTTTATATAAATTTTAATTTTTTGTTGTAATTTTAATATGTTTTAACTTATTTTTGTTAAATTTTGTATTAAAATTTTTATTTTAGGTTTTCTAATTTGAGGTTTTAGTATATATTTTTTTTTATTTTTTGGGTTTCTTCCACCTTTTTAAATTTTTTTTTTGCTATAATTTTTTTTTTACCTTTTTTCTTATTGTTCTCTCTCTCTATATATATATATATTATGGTTTTTTTTCCTCTTTAGTTTTTTAGGTTTTTCTTCAATGGTTTTCTTTAATATAATTTTTTTTTTTTTTTTCCTAATTTCAATTCTTTTTCTTTTCTTATGTTTTTTAGTTTTTAATTGATCCCAAAAAAAATGAATTAATTATTTTTGGTAAATATTTAAGAATAGTATTATTTAACTACAATTATTCTATGTATTGCAGTAAATGTAAAAAAATGTGTTAAAAATGATATCTTCCACTATATTTAAAATGTATGAAACCATAACTTAATTAAGAACACATAATCATATGAAAAATCTTAATTTAAAAAAATAAATGGTTCACAACATTTTTAACTTTGGATGGAGCATGGAAATATGATTAAAAACACCATTGAATAAAAAAAAAATAGAAAAGTTTGAAAATAGATGAAAAAACACCGTTGAGAAAAAAATTGAACAATTTGAAAATAAATGAAAAAACAAGCATTTAAAAAAAAAAAGTGGAAACCTTATGTATCAAAAAATTTAAAATATCAAAAAACCACTTTAAAAGGGAGGGGGGTGCTAGTGGTAGCACCATTTTTAAAAACGGGGTAAAAAAATTGACCCTCAAAAAAACAAGAACTATGTAGAGTTCTCATTAAGTTGGTAACTATGTTTTTCACTTTTTGTTTATACAATGGATTCATTCTGTAGGGTCTTTGTGTGACAGGTCTAGCCTCATGTTTGAGGGGTATATTCATCTCACTTAGCTCCCTTTCTATGCCTTTCATATCTGTAAAGGTCGTTCGAAACATGTTCCTGTATTCGCGCAATAACTCTATTCTTCTTTCTACTATTTGTCCATCCCAATAGTCTCCAATACTTTCCATTTTAGGATT
Organism: Picea engelmannii; assembly: GCA_009831015.1. Taxonomy (NCBI): domain Eukaryota; kingdom Viridiplantae; phylum Streptophyta; class Pinopsida; order Pinales; family Pinaceae; genus Picea; species Picea engelmannii. The sequence goes on from ML790703.1 coordinate 149,916, forward strand.
GTCATTTGTCCCAATATTAACTTTTTAAACTTTGATTGGTGCAACAAATACTTCTGAATCCATATATGGGAATTCCGCCTCTCTTTCTCCTTCAATCTTTGTAATTTGAATATTGCATGGATCATCTTCATTTGGTGCTTACTCTTCAACATGATAGAATGAAAGTAACTCTTTGACTGTCTATCTATTATGTTGTTGATATTTTGTCATGATTTCGACTTCTGGTTCATTGATAAATATTGTTCTATGTATCAGCTTCAGGGCTGAATCAATGTTTGGGTTCTCATGGTCAAATGAGAAGCTTCCTATAAAAAAAATTGTAATGATGTCCATTCTATAGTGCCTCTGCGCATCTCCTGGTCTATATACCAGTTCCCTGGGATTCCTTCCAATGTATGGATAAAGTGATGAGGTCATTCCTATGGTGTTGTCATCCTCCATTGTGTCTTGTACTTCTCCAAGTGTTCCACTAGTTTTCCATGTCCATTGTACCTCTGCAATTTATTGCTCCCCTACTCTGTGCCAAATCTAATGTGTAGTAGTCATTTACACTGATACCAGTCCTGAATGGTTTCTTTGTGCGCACCCCACCATCTTTCAGGTGTGGCATTGAGTGCGATATATAGGGATAATATCCTATGATTTTATAACACTTTGTCTTCATGTTTTGTCAGAAATTCCTCTAAGTCATTTAACCCATGAAAACTAGGAGGTTCTCTTATCTCTATACCAACCCATATTACTGCGCGATCTATTCTTGCACACCTCCTTGTGGAAACTTCATGTAATCTCTATTGGCAATTCTCCAAACCTATGTTTGAGTCAAAATCACATGATGTAATACTTCTCCAGATGAGTATTTCATCTGTAGTTGGGTTAACATAATACTCTTCTTGTGATGTGGTTCTATACAACTGGTTTATTTCCTTCAGATCCAAAAAAGTGGGTTCTACAAACCTTTCTCCTTCCGAATGATCCAACGAGGAAATGACTCTATATTCACCTAATTCAAAAGTCATTTTTATTGTCTTGAGGTTGATTATAGCTTGGTTATAAAATTCCCAATCCAGTCCAAGAAATCCTGGATAAGGTGTCGTGCCATCCACTATCTCTACTACCTCAAAATCTGCCATAGTGCACACTCCATCCAAATCTACTGTCACACCTAAAATCCTTCCACCTAGTAATACTTTGTGTTGATTTGCTAATTTCAACTAGATGGGTGAATATCCTAGTGTGGGTTCTCCTATACACTTCCATGTCTTCTTAGATAAGAGATTTACTTCAGATCCTAAATCCAATATAATATCACCCATATTAAAATCCCCAATGTTGGCATTCAGTCTGAATTATTTGCTTGTCCTTCTTCTTGTATGAAGATGATTGATTGTTTTTTGTTCTAACTTTCCTTCCACCTTGGTTTTACATCTTTCTAGCATATCTTGTAAAGTCTTAACATATGATGGGTCATTCAATAATTTAACACAATATTGCAGAAAAGTCTTTATGGTACTTACTTTCTCTAGAGGTTGTCCTTCACTGGTATGGTCCATTGAGAATGTAATCCCATATATTGGTGGATTTTCAAGTTGTTGCGTGATTGATGTAGATGCAACATTCTTCTTGAGAAACTTCTATCTGGATTCCTTAAATGTTTAATTTTCCTTTTGCGCGTCAAACTGCTTCTGTGGTTCAATATTCTTCTTAATCCATTGGTGTTGTGTTGGATCTTGTTTTACTACATCAGTTCTTGTCTTGGCTCCTCCTCGAGTGACTATATTGATCTTTCTCCCATCATACTTGGCTTTTGTAGATCCACTAAACATTTTGGTTATTCTGGTTCCTTTTTTCTTGTATCTTCCCCAAGACTGTCAGACAGTCTTTTGTGTCATGATTTGTTCCGCGACAATACATACATGTTGTTGGTGAGAGTGGACATTTCCTTGCATAATGTCTTGTTTTTTGGTAGTTGTGGCACATTATTGGTCCTATGCCTTGTCCAAATCCTCCTCTACCTCATCCTCGACCTCTATATCGACCTCAATCTCCTTGTGGCGTGTTGTACTAAGGTACCTGGTTATATTGCATGGGGTTATACTCAGGTTGCACATTATTATATTGTGGTTGTGCATTATTGTATGGTGATGGTACCTGGTTGACCTGAGGTGGATCTTGTCCTGTCATCATTTCTTCTTACACCCTATAATTATCTGAAGTTATTTCTCTCATCAGCTCCATCGCCCTACAATCCTTATCATCATGACCCACTAACTTGCAAAAATTACAATATGAACTTTGTGGTACTGTCTTATATTTCTGCATCATTGGAAAGTGATATGTATCATGCCCATGTGTCTTACAAATCCCACACCATGGTCCTCATGTTGATAATTATTTTGGCACCATTGTCTCCATATATTATGTGAAAGTTGGACATTCATTCTTATGGTGTCCTTTTGTCATGCATAAGGTACACCAAACAACTTCTCTTTTCTCTTTACCCTTAGTCTGGTTAAGTTGAAATGTTATATTCTTCAAATCCTCCTTCAACTCCTCTATTATTGGATCTATGTGATGAAACTAATTCTCTTCAAGTTGTAAGGCTACTTACAGAGCCTCTGCCTAAGTTTGAAACGTTTGGTGTCTTAATGGGTATTTCAAATGTGGTAACACTAAGTTCAAAAATAAATTCCTATATTGCATGTCAGTCATTGCATATTTCAACTTACCTTTTAGACGTTTAAACCTCTGATCAATATCCCAAAAAGACTCACCTAGTTTCTTCCTGATTTCAATCATTTCATTCATGTATTGGTCTTCTGAGATAGGATTCTGAAACTCATTTATCAGTAATTGTTTCACATATGCAATAGTCTTTGTTACTCTGGGTGGATTTCTTACATCTAGACTCATGTACCAGTATAGTGTGCGGTCTCTCGGTGTGATTGCTAACTGCACGAGCTTTCTATCCTCATATGTGATCTTCTTTGCTTCCCAAATATTCTCATAGATGAATAAGTGCTTTTCAGGGTCCTATGATGCCTCTCCCCGAAATTATGGTAACCTGATCATGGGATCATGGGATGTGTTTCTTATTGTCTTTATTACAATAAAATTTGGTTGTCTAAATGTTGGTGTTCTTTCTAGTGTGTTAGTCTCACATGGGGTTGTAGGTTCCACACTGATGGTGATCTGGAATGGAGTTTTGCCTTCCGTTCCTACCCTTGGACCTCCTATTTTCCTCTCATATGTTGCACACATAATTTCCTCAATCTTCTCTATAGCCCAAATATCCTCTACCTCTTCTTCATTACTTGCCAATACCTCTCTATCACCTATGGATCTCTTATTGTTATTCATCTTATATTGGTAGGGTACTCCATTGCGCGTCTTTCCATCTTTTTCCATTATTTTATTTATCTGGTCTTCCTCCATCATGATTGGTTCCATGGCCTCCTTCTTATTTCCCTTATCCATCTCTTCCTCCATTTATCAGCCTCATGTCAGTGCTTCCCTCCTTCCCCCATGCACGCAGGGAATTTTAGTTGTTTGATTCCATAGTAATCACACTGTTGTCATACAATAAAATCTTGATTGAAGTATGCAACTATCTAATGTACCTACCTCCAGGTCCCTTTATAAAATACTAGTATGTTGCGGTGTAAGACTTCAATGTATCTACTGCAAATTCGATGATAAACCCTGCAATAATACTGTCTAACCAGAAATCTACTACGCGCGTGAATTTTTTATTAACTTGTTGTAACTGCATGATATCCATAGGATTCCATTCCAGCTATCTAATTCAATTTGTAGGGTGGTTGTATTTTAACCTCAATAACCACTCTTGCAACAAATGTGGGAAATCACAGAAAAATACCTCATGCAAGTCACTAACCACATATTGGTCGAGATATTTTCATGGTGTTAGCTTAGGGTTTCTGTTTTCCTTCTGCCCAAACTCGATTTCCTTCATTTTAAACCATCTTTCAATCTCTACCTTTGTTGGATTCCATGGCCTGAACATTCCCTTCTATACTTTCATCCTCCACACGTTTCTTCCACGGATCCTGTCCACTCAATCCTTTGGAGTTCCACCTGGAAACAGAACCATTTTTTGGTTAGATATTTAGCTTCTTACTTCTTCTTGGGTTGACCCAAGTTCACATCTCAACAAGTTTCCAACAAAACCCTTTAAAACTATCGGCCCTCCTGGTAAACCAGAAGGAAAAATTGCACACAAGGTGCACAACATAGCGTCACTCGAGAGAGCTCTATGGGTGACTACAATACCCAGGTGTTTTCAATCTAGGAATGAGTGGGGATATAGGAGTGTATTTTATCTTGATTTATCCATTAAAATTTTTATTGATTCAGGTATTCCTAAGATTCATTCATCTTTAGCCTCATGCATGGATACTAATATATCTAGTTAATCATTCATTCATAAGATAACCATTAACAGAAAGTAAATCATTCAATAAATATCACACAGAACACAATTTTTACCGTGGTTCACCCCCTCTAGGGATGATTTTAAGGATGAAAATTTATTTTAAAATGTAGAAACCTTGGAAAATCTTACTAATCCTTCATATGTGAACTATAAATGTTTGGCGATATTTTTGTAAAAATATTCAAATTTCTAAGTATTTTATATAGTTTTTATAAAATTTTGGCGATTTTAAAGGTAAAATAATTTTATCCTATAGAATTTGGGCAAATCATTTTTAAAATAGTGAATCTCGCGGAAAAACCATGGAAAATTAGCCCATAAGTGAAATTTAACCCCTAAAATCATCCATGACCCCCTCCTAGGGATATGTCCACAAATATTTGGCTTCTCTTCTCTTGTATTTGATCTGCTGGAAAATCTAGCACTACGCGCATTACATATTCAATCATACAATCATGAGGAGGTTAAGGAACCTCTGTGAGATGGAATATATCACACCATGCTCCTCATCCTGTAACCTAACCCTCAAAATATATCTTATTCAGTTGTTAAACACCTCAAAAAATTTCAACAACCAATTATATATGAACCCCCAACCTAGACCTCCTAGGTCTTTATTTATACTACTCTACTAGCTTATAGTCGTTACAATCCTTATAAAAAAACCTTACCCTATTATGGTTAAGCTTGTTTGCCTATGCACATTTCTTTTCCTCTTGCATGTTGTTTTTCCTTCTTTTTATGCATGATTCTTTCTTTCCATCTGTTGCGTGCACTCTAAAATTAGGTCTTTCCCAAAACAGATTTGTTCTCCAAAAATAGGCCTGCACCCAAAATATCCTTCCTTCTCAAAATAGGCTTGTAAACACTTTAAAATTTGTTAATGTAAATGGTGTTATCCTTAGCGAGGAAATGTGATGGAAAAGCAAAGGTGAGACATCAAGTAACGATTTTAAAAATAGAGAACAAGGGAAGACAAAAGGATAGAGGAAAGGGCTCAGGGAGATGTAGGAATTATAGGAAGGGCAGATCCAAATCTAGACTGGGAAAGAAAGAGTGTTGGAATTGTGGGAATAAAGGACATCTGAAGAAATACTGCAGAGCTCCAAAGAAACAAAGAAATGGACAACAAAAGAAAAATCAAGAAGCAAATGTAACATGTGATGTGTTACAACATGCTTTGATTCTTTCTGGAGATAATATTTATTATTCTTGGGTAGTATATTTAGGGGCTTCATTTCATGCCACACCGCATAGGAAATATTTTATATATTATGTTCAAGGTGATTTTGGACAGGTTCATTTGGGTGATGAAGCACCATGCAAAATTGTTGGAATGGGAAAGGTAAAAATAAAGCAAAGGAATGGAAACCGGTGGTTTTTGAAAGAGGTAATACATGTTCCAAATAAAAGGAAAAATCTAATTTCAACAAAGAAGTTGGCAAGTGAAGGTTGTATATCCATATTTACAGATAAGGTGTGGAAGGTCACCAAAGGATCATTGGTGATAGCAAAAGGAGAGAAGGTAGGTACATTGTATTTATGTACTGGTAATATTGACTCTTCTATCTTTTTAGCTTCTACAAAAGTGGATACAACACTGTGGCATCATAGGCTTGGAAACATGAGTGATAAGGGGATGCAGATACTTGACAAAAAAAAATTGTTGCCAGATCTTAAGAAAATTGTTTTTGATTTATGTGAGCATTGTGTTTATGGAAAACAAAAGCGAGTCATATTTCTCAGAGTCAAAAAAGAAAAGAAGAGTGAAAGGTTATAGCTTGTGCATAAATATGTATGGGGACCAACTCAGGTATCATCTCTTGGTGGCTCTCGTTATTATGTTACTTTTATTGATTATGCAACTTGAAAAACTTAGGTTTATTGCATTCGAAAAAAATCTAATGTTTTTTATACTTTTAAGAAATGGAAAGCTTTGGTTGAGAATGAGACAGGAAAAAGGTTGAAGTGTCTCAGATAAGATAATGGAGGTGAATATTGTAGAAAAGAGTTTGATGATTATTGTTCATACCATGGGATTTGCAGATATAAGACAGTTCCAGGAACATCACAAGAAAATGGTGTGTCAGAAAGGATGAACAGGACAATCATGGAGCATGCAAGGAGTATGAGATTGCATGTTGGTTTTCCCTTAGAATTCTGGGAAGATGTTGTATATATTTTTGTTTACTTAATAAACATAGGACCTTCAAGCTCTTTGGATGGTGGAATTCCAGAGGAGGCATGGATAGGTAAAAGGTAAAATAATATTTTTTGAAGAATTTCGGTTATGAAGGATTTTTCCATATTGATAAAGAAAATAGAACAAAGCTTGAGCAAAAATCCAAGAAGTGTACTTTTATTGGATATGATGTTAATGATTTTGGTTATCACTTATGGGATTATGAAAATCACAAAATAATTAGGAGTAGAGATTCCATATTCAATGAGAATGTCATGTACAAACATCAGTTGCAAGGAAATAAACAGGAAAAATAAAAATTAGAATACACAGTGCTTGATAAGATCGCTAAAAAAGAAATTCCAAAGGTACCAAAAAATCAAAATGTACAAAAACAGGAGCAATATGTATCTCAAAATTATGCAAGTGTTTTTATAAGATATATTAGGTTAAGTAGACCCCCTTAATGATACTATCCTTCATTGTATTATTTATTGTTCATTGATTCCGGTGAACCAGAATGTTATGAAGATGCAATGTAGGTAGACACTAAAAAGAAGTGGGAGAAAGGCATGAAAGAGGAAATGGATTCCCTGGTAAATAAATAGACTTGGGATTTGCTTCAGTTTCCTTCAGGAAAAAGAGCATTGCAAAATAAATGTGTTTACAAGTTGAAGGAAGAAGATGGAGGTAAAAAGTGGTACAAGGCTAGACTTGTTGTAAAGGGGTTTGCACAAAAGAAAGGTACAGATTTTGATGAAATATTTTCTCTTGTTTTTAAAATGACTTCAATTAGGACTATTTTAAGTCTTGTGGTAATAGAATATTTACATGTTGAACAGTTAGATGTAAAACCAAATTTTCTCCATGGGGATTTGGAGGAACATATTTATATGAAGCAGCCACGTGGGTATGAGGTCAAAGGGAAGGAAAATTTGGTATGAAGGTTGAATAAGAACTTGTATGTCCTAAATCAATCTCCAGGGTAGTGGTATTTGAAGTTTGACAGGTTTATGACAGAACAAGGTTATAGTAGATGTCATTTTGATCACTATGTTTATTTTAAAAATCTAGAAAATGGAAGCTATATTATCTTCCTATTGTATGTAGATGGCATGATTGTTGCAGGGTCCAATATGAATGATATAAATGTTATCAATAAGAAATTAGCTAATTCATTTTCGATGAAGTATTTGGGTGTTGCAAAGAAAATCCTTGGTATGAGAATAACAAGAGACAGGAAAAATCACAAATTGACATTGTCTCAGGGTGAGTACATACAGAAGGTGTTGGGGAGGTTTAGAATGTAGAATGAAAAACTAGTTAGTACACCTTTGGCTATCCATTCCAAATTAACTAAGGAAATGAGTCCAAAGACATAGGAGGAGATAGACTACATGTCCAAGGTCCCTTATTCATCAGTAGTTGTAAGCTTGGTGTATGCGATGGTTTCACAAGACCAGATATTGCACATGCAATGGGAGTTGTGAGCATGTATATGAAAAATCCAGGTAAAGAACATAGGGATGAAATAAAGTGGATTCTTAGGTATTTGAGAGGTATTGCTACTCATGCATTATGTTTTGGAGGTTCAGACACTATTTTACAAGGATATGTTTATTCAGATATGGCAAGTGATAAAGATATCAGGAGGAGCACCATAGGGTATGTTTTTAATGTAGGTGGAACAAAAGTAAGTTGAATTTAAAAACTACAAAAGGTTGTTGCACTTTCAACAATAGAAGCAGAGTATGGTGTTGCTATAGAGGCTAGTAAAGAGATGATTTGGTTACAGAGGTTTATGGAGGAATTGTAAAAGAAGCAAGAGAATAGTAGGTTGTATTGTGCGACTGAGAGTGACATTCATCTTGCAAAGAACTCAACCTTCCATTAGAATAATAAGAATATACAAATCAGCTACCATTTCATACGATCTGTCTTGGAAGATGGACATTTGAAGTTGGAAAAGATACACACTAGCCAAAATTCTGTAAACATGTTAACAAAGGGAGTAACCAAGGAGAAACGAATTCCATTATCATGTTCAGTTGGTTTTCAAGCATGAAGTTGAAGATGAGAAATTTTCCAGTTCCAAGGTGGAGTATAGTCCAACAGGTACAACAACAAAGGAGTTGTTGTGATTAGTCTCCAAGTGGGAGATTGTTGGTTGCGGAGGATGATTATCTTCTTGTTTCATAGGTCTTTGTTTTCAATCATGTTTATACCCCATGAACATTGTACACCTTGGAATAATCTACACCCCTCCACGCAGGGGGATTGCAGGGGGGGATTGGCCCCCCTGCGGGGTCCAGGGGCAAGCAGGCCTCCAAAGAAAAAATTTCCTTGTAAACGTGTATTGTAATTTTATAGTAAATCTGGACCATTCATTATAAGGTCGCAGATCTGATGGTAGAAGTTATGTTAGGGATTTTTTCCCTAGAAGGAAACCCTATTTTGTGAGGGAAATGTATTTTGGTTTTGTACCATTGCGAATATTGTATTATGAGAGAGGATACTGTGAAATAAAGAAGAGGAAGTTACAGCGGATGTGTTGTAGGTTGTATCCCTTCATTTTCTAGATAACAAAAAGGAAGGACATGGAAATTTATCTGGTGGAGGTATCCCACACAGGGTGAACCACGTAAATCTATGTCTCTATTGTATTGTGTATCCCTTGTGTTTTATTTTTGCATTTGTATTATTTGTATTTCTCTGTGATCCTATTTTTCTAACAATCTAGGTTGGAAACAACCTAAAAAAAAATTCATGCATGACACTTTTGGCCTACAATCTTTAAAGATTTTGTTGAAGTGGTCAAGAAGTGTCATCTATGCCAGATTTTCACTAAGAAAATGCATGCACATATTGCTCCAATGTTTCCCGTTATCACTGTTGGCCCCTTCACCAAGTGGGGGGTATATTTTGTGACATACCACTCAGCTTCGACTAGGGAGAATCATTACATCATCGTAGTTTTCGACTACTTTACTAAGTGGGTCAAGGCTATGCCAAAATTTTCTAATGATGGGGAGACAACAACACTATTTATATTCAATCAGGTCATAGCTAGGTTCAGAGTTTTGAGGGATATTTTCATTGACCATGGCAGTTACTTTCAAAACAACATGATGTTAGAATTAGCATCAAAATTGGGGTTTAGGTTAGAACACTTGTATCCCTACTATCCCCAGGATAACAATCAGGTTGAAGCCGTGAACAAGTAATTAAAAATTATTTTAAGAAAAATGGTCAATTCAACTCGAATGAACTATATTGTACCCGACCTTTTGGACTTACCAGACCTCAGTCAAAATTACAACTAGTTTCTCACTATTCCAACTTGTTCATGGAGTGGAAGCAGTTTTCCCTATTGAATGTGAAATTCTCTCACTCAAAATATAAATCAAGCTCCTTCCAGACACGACTCAGCTCGAAGAATCCTTAGTTTACCTTGAAAATATCGATGTGCAACGTCAAGATGCAACTTTAACAAACAAAGCACATAAGAAACGAGTCAATTCCCAACACGATAAGTCTATCCATCCTAGGGTGTTCTCTGAGGGAGATCATGTGTTAGTCTATGACCATGACAAGGATTCCTTGGGGGATGAAAAGTTCAACCCCATGTGGTTCGACCCTTATATAGTGCGATATGTTTTAGAGAAAGGATCCTACAAGATCGCAGATTTTGAAGGAAATGTGTTGTATGAACCTAGAAATGGGCTCTACCTAAATAAGTATTATTCTTAGGCATGAGGACTTGAGCATTAATTCTCTTGTATTTATTGTCTATATTGTATGCAACTTTGTTTACGATTTTAGTCCCTTTGTTACATTAGTTATTGATGTGCTTCTGTTGTGTTGAAAATGCCCGAGGAGTCACTTATTTACTTTGGATAGGAGGATGGCATCAGTCACCATACTCAACACCTAGAATCCATTGCTTGGGTGATCTTCTCGCCTTCTAGTCAGCTAGTGTCTCCTGGAGATGTGTATCTCGGGGAAAATACTAACAACATTGTTGATTATAATGCAGTTATTGAGATTTTGTGAGATGCATTGTCAAGTGGCATTAATAGCCTCCAAGTGTTCATGGATTCACAATTGTTTGTTTCACATTTGAATGGTGTGTATTAAGCTCGATATCCTATGCTATTATGGTTTTTCCTTAGGGTACAGTTTTTGGAACGTTCTTTTGATTTCATTACTTACGAGAATGTTCCTAAGAGAGCTAATGAGTTAGATGATGCTTATGCTAATTATGTGTTAGATTGGAATTTATATCATGAATAAAGTAAAGCAAACACGGTCACATGTAAATATACACTTTTGCAAGTAAAATACAAAATGTATAAAACACACAAAAAATAATATATATATCAAAAGGATATCCATAAAGTACAAAGTTTGGAGCCTCCTAGCCCCCGAAGGTCATATAATGTTATACAAGTACAAAAAATTATGCTATGAGCACATAATATGCCTAGGCTTGAGGTTGGTGCAACCTATAATTACAAACAATGATGTTTTCCAAACACCATAAAAATCATAACCATGGCCTAGCTACTCCCATGACATGTCATTGCATGCCTACAGGGAGGTCGTCAATGGTAGACATGGGCACATTGTGCACCAGGGCCTCAAATTTCTAAACCACACTAGGAAAGGGCCTCACTACATCATCGCTCAGTCCTTCCCCTCTCTACCTTGTTGGCTATGTCACGGGATATTAGTCGCTCTCATGGGTGATCTATCTCCATAAAAGTAAGGTACTTATTAGTATGTCAGATCTCACAAAAAGATAGAAATAGTTGTATTTTCAAAAATTAAAAATTAATAAAAGGGAATAAAAAGTTACATATATCATGTAGCTCATCTCCAATAGGTCGGATTACGTCTGGGTCGTTAGTAAAATTGATGCCCGCATATGGATGCTTTTCGATGAATGGATTTTTCACTCCCAATAGCCAAAGAAGTCATCATCAAATGGATTAGACATTTTTCCACCACCTAAGCAAGCTATGAGGTTGGTCTACCGTACCATGGTTGTCTATGGTCGTAAATTTCCTTGAATGTGGGTTTGCGGGATCATCATGGGCACCTGCTCGAAGAAGAATGTGCATAGGACAATACTGAAGAAAAATTTATTTTCCTTCCTGAGCTTACAATATGTCAATTGTGATTTCATGCTATTGAGAATGGTAGTTCTCCAGTCATACATAGTAGGGCATAGGATTTTAACCCCATATTGCATTTTTTCCCGTGACACCAAATGTAAGGAGTTGGATCCCATGATCTGAAACAGAGTATATAAGATTACTGAAAGACTTGGGTAGGTAATTTGTTTGATTAGCACTTGAGAGCCACTCTTCTCAGTATCGACATCATAGTACTCATTGACGAATTCATTGATACTCTGGCCTTCTCCATGAGATTGGAATTGTGGCACTTCCCCTCTCCTCGAAAAAACGGTAATGAAGTAAAGGTCTTCAACCGTAATGGTAAAATACTGTCCAACGAGCATGAATGCCTCGGCATCCGGGTTCCAATACTCAATTAGGGGATTTAATAATCTCCTTTTTTCTCTCATGCCACCAACTTGGAAAAACTTGTACATGCCACTAGCATGTAGAGATTGTTTTTCTTCGTCACTATTAAACATTGCTTGATCCAACTCTTCGTGTTCATGTTCTCTCTAGAGAATAGACATCCTACTCAATTTCCAAGAAATTTTGAGTTAGTTCCTTTTTTCAAATGTTTTCCTGGGCATATGTAGCCTTTAGTTAGAAAAGTCGTGGATATTTGTGACTAGTGTTTCCACCAGCTACGGATATCAATGGGTTTCCTTAAGGTAGCCCACAGATGCACATAGTCGTGTTTAATAAAATAACTTTGAGTTTGAAATTTGTAAGGAATTACAAAAATAAAATAATGGAATTCAAGTTAAGAGTGGAGCATTTACTTGTTTGAGGTGGAAAGTAGTGGAGTTGCTCCAAGCTCTGCGTTTTCTTAATTTTCTCTTCAAGGGTTTTGGTCACTTTGGTGCTTGTTTGGGTGAAATGGTAAAAACAGAATGGTAAATGGGTAAATATTTTATTAAAATTTTGAAAACCCACTTCCTAAAGTTCCCTGATTTTTCTCCAAATTTTCAACTAATGATCAAATTTTTGTAGCATTATCATCGTTTTTGCAGGTCTTAGGTTGGTTTGAAATTTTCTCCAGTACCTTTATCATCGATTGGTCAAGTCTTTTACAAGACTCTGGGCAGGTAATGTGATTATAACTGGCATTTAGGTTAGGGTGCATTTCACTCAAACTGTTGTATTATCAATTACCTTTACCATTTAAACCTAGGTTCAACCCCATTAACAAATGATGAAACCTTTCTCTTTGCTTAAAAGCATCATTCGATTGATGGTAGAGCCTACCTTCCATGGGCTCTCTAATATAGAATCCCTTTTCATTTTGGCACTCATGCTGCAAGTTTTTTTCTAGGCTTGGGGGTCATGGTTAGTCCCACCATGAGTTTTCATTTGAACTTCATGTTTCTTACTCTCTCTCCTTCAGGCCATTTCCTGTGGGACCCCTATATTACATGCTTCTCCCCAACAAAATTATGGAGTCCATAGTTAATCTCTTTTCAGACTCTTTAAAATTGAAAATATTTCGAGTGACGTTGTTCCTTGTACACTCGTTAGATGGATTTGAAGGAACATTTGTCCAACACAATTTTACCCCTTTTTTAGACTGGAAAATACTACTTACAAAAAAGGTATATTCTAGTCTATGAGCTCGAAGATTTCTCCTAAGTTGTGTTTTAAACTTTTTCAGGCTCAGGGGACTAAATTTATGAAAAAGGACAAAGGAGTCAATAGTTAAGCTCTTTTTAGACTCCTTAAATATAAAAATATAGCTGAGTGATCTTGTCTTTGTCACACTCGTTAAAAAGGTTTTGAAGAGACTTACTTTCAGTATAATTTTGACCCTTTTATGGATCAGCTGGACTATGTATGAAAAAGGAATAATTTGGCCCCACGATGACCAGAATAGTTCTCCTTGGTATAATTTTATTCTATTTTGGGCTTTGGAGACTAAACTTACGAAAAATACCATCATGGGAAGTTTACTTCCCAAATTTGAGTCATAACTGCATTTTGATATTGACTTCTTGTGCTTTTAGGCCTAATGTTAGCTTAATTATGTTGTCATTGAACCAATCGCCTATGCATTCATATCAGTTCCCATCCTTCAAATTTATTGTTTTGTGACTCGACACCTTGTCCCTAGAGGGAACATCTCCCAAGTGTCCTTATCCTACACATGCTTCCTTGCATTGAGAATAGGTATGCTCATGCCTTCCCTTGACACTCATTTCCTTCACTATACAATAACATTATTTTATTATTTTTCAGAATTTTATAGTATGAAAAAGAAAAAAAAAGGAAAAAAAAACAAAAAGAATGGGAAAACATATATCTCTTTTATTGGCAGAAGTCTTTCCACCCTTGAAAAAATCACAATCTTGAGTTAGTATCTCATCATTTTGGGTTTATTATGGCTTTAGGATACTTTTTTCATATTTGTGTTTTTCTCCCCTAGTTTATTATTCTTCCAACTATATGGAGCATTTATTGATGCCTCATGTGTCACAAATGTGTCCCAGCTTATAGTCATGCTTCCCGAGTCACATAATGTGTCATGCTTATGTTCAAGGGAAATTTTTCAACCTGTGTCGGTCATTCTGCAATTATCCTTTGATCTTGCAAGTCAACATTCACAGGTCAATCTCATCATAATGAGTATCAATCTATTCATATGATCTCTTCCAAATCTTTGGCATTTCACCACCCCTCTTGTTGGATGATGGAGGATGCCTTAATGCCTTCTTTCCAGTGGGTTCCCTCCCATCGACTTTGACACATATTTCTCTGGGAGAGGGATCTAGAGTTACGTTTGGTACCTTTGGGCTTGCAGTCATTAGTGGCAGGTTCCCTCGCTATTGAAAGTGGAAATACATCAGTGTCCCCTACTCGATAGTTTCTACCAGGAATTCAATGCCACCTCATTCATTCACACTTGTTAGATAGTACCATGGTACCTTGACTCCCATTATCATTATCGATGGGTTGTCTCACGTTTGTTAACGATATACCTTAATGACTAGTAATAAAACGATGTCTCATTGTTTTCAATTTATGTTGATTAATTGGGTTGGTTGTCATTGATGTCAACCCTTGAAGAAAGTTCGGTAGTGAATTTCGGTAGCACAAAGGTTTGGGTAATGTACCCAAGTTTGTTTTATGGATAATGGTATGAGTTTTGATATATTTATAGGTAATACTATTCTATATGGATAGTACATGTCATTCCATTTCCGATGCTATGTAGAATGTCACATAACTCCTCACAATTAGAGAGTTATGGCCATGTGAAGTTGGAGAACCCTCATGAGTCATCTAGAAGCCCCAAAAGGTCAAAGTAGCAAAGTGTTTACAAAGAAGAAATTATTTAAATAATAAAGTGAAGTGATGAGTGTACTATAATTCAAAGTGGATACAAAAGAAATCATTTGAATAATACATTTAATGGAGAAATTACTAAGTGGACAACTGGTTAGAAGTGGGTTAGCCCTTAAATAAGGAAAGTGGCTTAAGATGGTTAGAAGGTAAACAATTAAGTGAAGTGATGAGTGTACTATAAGTCAAAGTGGATATAAAAGAAATTGTTTAAATAATAAATTTAATGGAGAAATTACTATGTGGACAAGTGGTTAGAAGTGGGTTATCCCTAAAATAACGAAAGTGAGTTAAGATGGTTAGAAGATAACCCCTTGGGGAAGCTACATGAAAGTATAAATAAGAGGCAAAGGTCTCTCATTTAATCACCTATTGAATATCATTGAATATCTATTTTGTGAAAGGTTATTTGGGTAGGAATTATTGATAGAGAAAAGTGTGACAGAAAAAGTGTGGCAGAAAAAGTGCAGTAGAAAAATCGTGGCAAGAAAAATGCGGAAAAAAAAAGGTGCGGCAGAAAAATCATGGCAAGAGAACTGTGAAAGAAAAAGTGTGGCAGGAAAAGTGCGTAGAAAAAATGAGGAAATAAAATCACGCAGGAAAAGTGCGGTAGGAAAATCGTGGTAGGAAAAGTGCACCAGAAAAAGTACGACAGGAAACTCACGGCAGAAAAACCGTGGTAGAAAAAGTGCGACAGGAAAATCGCGGCAGAAAAAACGTGGCAGAAAAAACGTGGCAGAAAAAGTGTGGCTGAAAAATCGTGGCAGAAAAATCACAGCAGCAGAATGCTACAAGAAGAAAAAAGTTATGGTTTTCATATGTGTAGTGTTGAACTTATGAATCTAGTTAAGGGTTTTCCTTGTAAATCTGTTGTATGCCCTCTTGGAAGTTTAGGGCTCGTTTTAGAATGGTTTTGGGGTAGAACTATTGAAGTATATTGTTAATGCAACTTAGTTTGATTTATTGGCATATTTTGTGGTGCATTGTGAGAGACACTTGTTAGTGGTATTGGTATATGATTAGCTTATGAATGATACATCATTGAGGCTACATAAAAGTGAGGTTATGGCACATGGTTTGATGTAAGGGTTTATGGTATTTGGTTATGGATAGTGTGATGTATTTCTAGAGAACTTTTGATGGTTATATTGGTATGTGTATTTGGTATATGGTTGAGGTACATGTTGGGTACATGGTTGAGATAAGTAGTTGATGAGTTGGCACATATATGAGGTGTATAGTTTATGATTTTAGTACATCTTGATGAGTCAAAGTTTATGTGTAGTTGATGCATGATTGGTACATACTTGGTACATGGTTGGAGGTACTTGTTAGTAGTATTGTTGACACATGGTTTATGGATGATGTAACATACTTGTCTTGGTATATTATTAGAAGCACATATTGATCTTGGTGATGATTATGAGTTTGTGTGTTATGCTTGGTTGATGCATATCTTGGTGATATTATGCATATGGTTTAGAGTTATCTTGGTGATTGATCTTGGTGAGTAGATCTGATTTGGTTGATAAGATCGATAAGATAGGTTGTTGTGATAGGTTGTTTGGACAGGTTGTTGTGACAAGTTATTTGTATAGGTTTGGTGCATGGTTGATGCACTTGTTTATGGTATAGGTTGAGGTACAGGTTGATGTATGGTACATGTTGGCACAGGTTATTGGTACAGGTTGTTACAGGTTGTTTGGTGCAGGTTGATTGGTACATGTTTATATCAGTATATCTCACAGTGATAGTGTGACAGTGGTTCCATCATTCTACTTATACGTCAGGGTGGTTGGACAAGGCAAGGGCAGGTGGTTGTATCCACCTTTTGGTTGTAGCCGGAGAACATAGGGGGTTGTATCCTCCTTCTGGTTATAGCCAGCAAATTGGGTAGTTGGAGCTTCCCTCAGGTTGTAGCCTAAGAAACTAGGGGGTTGTAGCCTCCTTCTGGTTGTAGCTAGAGAATTAGGGAGTTGGAGCTTCCCTCAGGTTGTAGCCTGATAAAATAGGGGATTGGAGCCTCCTTCCAGTTGTAGCTGGAAAACAAAGGAAGTTGGTGCTTCCAATGAATGTAATTCTTAAAGACATATAATAAAAATTGTTTTGTTGTTTTCTCCTGCTTTGGGTTTCCACGTAAAAACATTGGTGTACTATGTATGTGTATGATTTTTCATTTCTTCATTATTTATTTACTCTACAAATATTGGATGATAATTATACATTGATATAACACTTGAATTTTTTGGTTAAAAAGATTGAATTGATATATTATTGATTCACCCCCCCTCTTAGTAATCCAACAATTGGTATCATAGTAGGTTCGTTCAGGAAACAATTGACCACTGGAAGGAGATCATGGATTATTCTGAGAATGGAATAGCAATGTTTAATGGTCATAATGGTTTAAAGTATGATATGTGGAGCAGAAGGATGAAAGTATTTTTACAAGCACAAGGACATCATATTTGGATATCTGTTGTTACAAGATATGATAATTAAAAAAAGGGCAAAGACTGCAGCTAAGAAGGAATTGAAGAAAAATAACAAAATAACAATAGATTTCATCTAGGAAAGATTACCTAATCCGGTAAGAGAAAAGGTTGGTAAATGTTCATCAGCCAAAGAAATTTGGGATAAGTTACATGACATATATTCTTCACCCATTGCAGATTCAGAAAATGCCAATGAAGATGCAAATACAGATCAAGAAGAATTATGTTCACCATATCAAACAAATTCAGAAGATGAAGAGTACATAATCACCAGAGGTATTTTGTTTTGTTTTAATTGTGAAAAACATGAACATCTTGAAATAGAATGCCATGAAGGAAATGAGACAGAAAAACTAATTGAAAAGGAAGACAATTATGAAGTGGAATTGATTAGTGCTTTAGATGAACTAAGAGAAGAAAATAATTCACTCAAGAAAGAATTGATGAAACAAAAGGAGAGTGTTCACATTTTTTAAGAATCCCAATAGGTCATCAAGAACTTAATAAATCAGGTAGAAGAAGACAGAAAGATCGAAGAAAATCTTGAATATCAAAAGAATTATTTGGAAGCCAACATAGAAACACAGAAGGAAGAAGAAGAAATGAGAGAGAATATATTGACATATCATCTTAAGGAAAGAACTAACGATCTAAACCATCTTGAGGCATATTTTTCTCAAGAAGAGAAAGTACTTTAAGAAGAAATAATCACATTAAAATTTCATCTTGAAGAAGCAAAAAGAAAAGAAGAATTCATGAAGTCTTAAATAATGAAGAAAGAAGAAGAGGTTGAGAAGCTTGAAGAAGAAGTTGTCACATTGAGAAGTAAAATCGTCAAGCTCAACAAGAATTTTGAAGAGACATAAAAATCCACATCAGTTATAGAGAATGAATAGAATCACTCTAGGTTGCTAGAAAATAAGAATAAAGAAAATAGAAAGAGTTATGCAGAAGTACTCAAAGGAACGAATCATGGTGTTAGCACTAAAAGTCACACTTTGACTGCTAAAGTGTAAGCTCAGGACCCATCAGAATGTAAAATATAATTTTTGTTTTGAATAGGTGGATCAATAACATGGAGAAAGAAAGGGAGAGGGAAGCAAACTACAGATCAATAGGCTACATCAATGGGCAATGGAGTCATAAACATTCTACTCATCGAAGGCACTAAACCTGAATAGAAAACAAGATTATATGTTGATAGATGGAAGAATGAAGAAGGAAAAAATAAGATAGAATGTTCACTAAACAGATATCCTCTCAGTTTAATAAATCAACAAATACTTGAATAAAACAATGATTGATGGGCAAAAATACAACAGATCATCTGCTTCTTAGGGATCCATAAATCATTGGTAGCCTTTGATCCTCAAATCTGCAATATATTCAAATAAGAATATATATAAAAAAAATAATTACAATCTGAAATTACATCTCTCATGAGTCTCCAATAGTAGTAATGCTTACAATCATAAAATGCCCACAGGATTACAAATGAACACACACAGGGAAACTCCCTGCTCCTACTCTCTCTAGCCTCTCTTGGCTCATGAATCCAACCCTTATCCAAGAGCTATCTCCTTCATTAAATAGAAAATAACATCCAAATATCCTTAGGAGGTCGAATCCCATCTCCTCCATTGGATTCTAATCCTTGGAGATAGGTGGCAACAATCAAAGAGACAAAAATCCAACAAACTGCTAATTTTCAGGAAATTGTTGGAAGTCATTAATAAATTATTTCCACCTCACTACATGAGGTATTTAATGGAGATAAACCTTAGGTGCAGGTGTCCCTTGACATCTAAAGGATTCTTGAGAATCCATTCTAACCCTCCTTGACAGGTGGAAACCTCCCAACAAGGTGAATATCCAATCAACTATGCAAAACAGAGAATTGGCAACACATTCCATAGCGCACTGATGTTTAAATTGTTTCTCTCAAATACCAAACTACGTCAGGCTCAAATTTGGAGAAAAATTCAACAAGGATATCACCTTCCTCCAAAACAAAATTTAGAGAAACCCACTTCACCTTTGTGTTTTATGATCAAATCTCTAACAGTAGATGCTACAAGAAATTCCGTAGCGTCACTCCTAAAACAGCTCTACACATTTCCTAGCGTCAGTTCTGTGACTAATATATCTCTAACCATAACATATTTTACAAAAATGAGAGAGTTTTTTTTTATTTGGTATGTGATGAACAAAAACCTCCTCCAGTTTTCAAAAATACTTTCCCATTTGTTCATAATCCAAGTTTTAAGTTAGTCGCTAAAAACTTGCAGAAACTTCATGTTGTGGGTCGCACTATGCAGAGGGGTCGCACTGCTCCAAAAATGCAACAAAGCCCTCGTTTTTTTCACAAATTTTTATCTTTTTGAGTTTGCAGGATGGTGTTGATGGTGTACTTTGGCTAGGTGATTATGTTGTGCCTTTTGGTAGCTCAACTATGGAACAGTCTGTGTAGATGATTATGTAGCGCTAGGCGCTATGAAATCTCTATATTTTTCAGTGTTATGCAATGAATCCTTAAAAAAAAAAGTCTCAGTAGATGGACTATGAGTCTATAAATATCTCCAGTAGTTGAAAATATAATATTTCCCTAAACACTTCAAAAATATAAGGATGAATTACCCATAACAACTACATGTGACCCTTTACAACTTCATGTGATAACATTGGCCCCATCGGGGATAGAGTCCTCCATGTGAAGCTCTAAGAATTGTTGCAGCTCCAATGCCTTAGTTGTTGGGCTATGGAGTCATCTATGCAACCAACCTATAATATCACCACTTATTCATGAAAAATGAAAAACCCGCTACAAACTGAAGTAAAGCAAGGCTCGGGAAGCGAGCTTATTACCTATGCTATCGTACCCTAACCAAAATTGCAACTTGGTCAAGTAAAAGAAGATTTCCACAGTAACCATTCAAGTAACTTGATGACTGAAATGATCTCATCTATGTCACTGATCAATGAATAATAATAGAAGTATAGCAGTAGTGACATAAACTCCTTCATAAAACCATACTCACCCGTGAGTATCAGTGAAATAATGCAATTTGAGATTTTCAAAAAATATGAAACATAAGACTCTAAAAAGGCTTCAAATGGATCCTTAAAAACAAGATCAAAAGCATGTTGATCCATAGAAAATAACTGCTCATTCGTAAATGCCTTTATTCTTGCAAATAAATGACCTTCTTGTTCTTTTGAAACCAACTCTTGATCATCAACAATTGTAGTCTCTTCTTCATAAGAATGATCACATGATAATTGTACAGCAAGATTTAAAGCATCATACTTATGATCAGCCAAGAACATATAGTTATCTATGCAAGCATCCACTACTACATGCTCAAAATGGTCTGAAAACTGATCATAAACTTGATATGCATTCCTGTCCATAGAAAAATCTGCAAATATTGAAGAATTTGATTCAAAATGTGAATCATACTTACAACCTTGTTATTGTTCCATATCTGATTTATGTTAGAAAAACAGGACCATGGAGCAATAAAATAAAACAAATGCGGAAACAAAACACAGAAGATACACAATATAAGAGAGAGACAGATTTACGTGGTTCACCCAGTGTGGGCTATGTCCACTAGAGAAATTGCCAGGTCCTTCCTTTATTATTATCCAGCAAATGAAGGGATACAAACTACAACAAACCCGTTGTAACTTCATCTTCTTTCTCTCACAGTCTCCTATCTCATAATACAATATTCGCCATCAACCATAGCCACAATACATTTCCCTCATAAAAGAGGGTTGCCTTCTAGGGAAAAAAACCCTAACATAATTTCTACCGTTAGATCTGCGACCTTATAATGAACAGTCCATATTTACAATGAAATTACAATATACATTTACAAGGCAATTTTTCCTTCGGGGGATTTGCCCCCAAACCCCCGCCGGGGGCCTGCTTGCCCCTACTCAGGGGGATAGCCCCCCTGGACCCCGCAGAGGGGGTACCCCCCCTCTTCACTCCCCCACGTGGACGAGTGTACATACTTCTGGGGTGTAAATACTTCATGGGGTATAAACATGGCTGAAAGTAAAATACTCTGAATCAAGAAGATAATCAGGCTCCACAACCAACAATCTCCCACTTGGAGACTGATCTCAACAAATCCATTGCTGCTGTATATGTTGGACTCTAAACCTTCTTGGACCTGGAAAATTTCTCATCTTCATCTTCATTCTTGAATACCAACTGAAACTGAGTAGGAACTCAGTTTCTCCCTAGTTACTCCCTTTGTTAACATGTCTGCAGGATTCTGGCTAGTGTGTATCTTTTCCAACTTCAAATGTTCATCTTCCAAGGTGGATCGTATGAAGTGGTACCTCAACTGTATATTCTTAGTCTTCAAATGGAAGGTTGAGTTCTTTGCAAGATGAATGGCACTCTCACTGTCACAGTACAACCTGTTATTCTCTTGCTTCTTTCCCAATTCCTCCATAAACCTCTATAACCAAATCATCTCTTTACTAGCCTTTGTAGAAGCAACATACTCTGCCTCTGTTGTTGAAAGTGCAACAACCTTTTGCAATTTTGAAATCCAGCTTACTGTTGTTCCACCTATAGTAAACACATACCCTGTGGTACTCCTCCTACTATCTTTACCACCTACCATATCTAAATCAACATATCCTTGTAGAACAATTTTTGAACCTCCAAAACATAATGCATGATTAGCAGTACCTCTCAAGTATCTGAGAATCCACTTTACTGCCTCCCAATGTTCTTTACCTAGATTGTTCATATATCTGCTCACAACTCCCACTGCATGTGCAATATCTGGTCTTGTGCAAACCATTTCATACATCAAGCTGCCAACTGCTAATGAATATGGGACCTTGGGCATGTATTCTATCTCCTCCTGTGTCTTGGGACACATTTCCTTAGTTAATTTGAAATGGCTAGCCAAAGGTGTACTAACTAGTTTTGCATTCTGCATTCTAAACCTCTCCAAC
Source organism: Picea engelmannii (assembly GCA_009831015.1). Classification (NCBI taxonomy): domain Eukaryota; kingdom Viridiplantae; phylum Streptophyta; class Pinopsida; order Pinales; family Pinaceae; genus Picea; species Picea engelmannii. The sequence continues at coordinate 172,551 of ML790703.1, forward strand.
ACCTTCTCTGTGTACTCACCCTGAGACAATGTTAGTTTTTGATTTTTCCTATCTCTTGTTATTCTCATACCAAGGATTTTCTTTGCAGCACCCAAATCCTTCATCGCAAATGAATCGGCTAATTTCTTTGTTAGGGTCCTAACCCGCACATAGGTAGATCAATATATTTGAATGTAATAAAGGTCAATATTAATAAGGCCTTTCAATAAAATAGAATAAGGCGGATGTAAGAAGACCTAATAGAAGCTTCTGCTTCTAGAAGGATCTTCCTCTAGATGCTTCTCTTGATAGACATATTTAGTATAAATAAAGGTTAAGGGTATGAAAACCCTATCTTGGAGATTATTGTAATAGAGTGTTGCTCGACTGGAGGTTACCCCCTCGAAGAGGCCCGTGAACATTGCTTTATGAATCAAAGTGTTATTTATGTTGTTGTTCTTATATCATTTATGTGTTATTGTGGAGATTATGTTGTTTATATTACTATTATTCTTCCATTTCTAGCATTTTATTTATGTTCTGCATAATTTTTATATCGGGTATATTACAAGTGGTATCAAAGAACTTTCCTTGGCATAAATTGTGGGAAAAAAAAATTTCAAGGTAGAGACGTATTCCGACGTCTTTAAGCCACAGAGATCTATCGTTATGCGCATAAACCCACAGTTGAGGGATTCATACATGCAGGAAATACAAGTGGTTCTTAAGTGCACATCTGTTGGCCACCCTTGTAACCCATGTTGGTACCCCTTCGAGTGGTAGCGCATCAGAAAACACCTGTGTACGGATCGGCCTATATTTCCTGAAGCCCTCTTTAGATAAATCAATCAGCCACCTGACTGCTATAGTGCCACCGAGAACAACACTCGGGAAGATACTCTCTAGTACTTGGGTAGTCGGGTAGTATGGCTAAGGGTACGGTCTATCCTCCTTAGTTAGTTCCCTGAGATATTGGGCCAAGTACTATTATTGGACCCCACACGTATATCAGAGAGCTATAGCACAGGGAAAACCCTTGTCTATAAAACCCTTGAATACCTAACCTTTGGGGGACAAAAACATAAACAAATAAAAACAGACAATATCTATTTCTGTACAACTGTGTTCGGGTTGCCAAGTAAATACACATTTCTTTCTGGTTAAGCATTTGTGGATTTCATCGCTACAGCATTCTTCAGACCGGAGTATAAGTCTACAGGTGTACGAAAAAAAAAAAAAGATTGGAAATTTTTTCACCATTATTTGAGACCTATTCCATTGGATTCATCTCTTCGTCCTTATCACATTCATCCATATCATTTTTCGCCAAAATTTTTGACCCCACCTGCCCCTTTTTAGTTCACCCATCCTCATGGACCATACCCATAGCCAAGACCTGGAATCTCGCTTCAACACCTTGCAATCTAGTTTCCTTGAGACCCAAAAAGAAGTGAAACAACTCAATGCTACTATTGCCTCCATTGATTCATCCATCAATACAACCATAAATACAACCATGCAATCCTTAATGGAGGAAGTCAAACAGGAACTGACCACCCATATTGAATATATCTTTGTATCACTCTACACCAAACTGAAGATCCCTACAGATGACCCTTTCTCTGATGCACCTCCAAAGACTGAAGGTGAACATTCCTCCCATTCCCATACCTTCCAGCCCCATCACCTTCAACGTGACCTATGCCTTCTGCGGGTGGATGTGACCAAATTTTATGGCTCAGACCCCATTGGTTGGGTCACCTAAACGGAACATTATTTCTCTTTATACGGCATTACAGATGACTTGGACAAACTCTGGTATGGTGTTCTCCATCTAGATCAACAACGTTGGCAATGGTGGAAATGGAGAAAAAATTCTCATCAAGGGTATATTGCTTGGACCCAATTTGTCACTGAGCTTTATGAACTCCTTGACACTGACACCAACCATTTGGGTCATTTGACAAAGTTGAAACAATTAGGAACAGTAGAAGACTTCATAGCTTCCTTTGAGCACCTGGATTTTAGAACGGAAGGCATGACTGATGCTTTCTTTCAAGAGTGTTTTATCAGTGGCCTCAAGGAGGAGATTCAGGCCCATGTCCTCATGGCTCGACCTTCGAGTTGGGTGGAGGCTACTAAAAAAGATAAAGAAACACAACAGGTTGTATCCTCTCAAAACCGTAAACCCTCCTTTATCCCTCGCCCTAAACCCATAAATCCCACTACTCCCTCCACCCCATTAAAGATCCAAAAATTGACTAGGGATGAAATGGTTGAATGCCAACTCAAAGGCCTTTGTTATAATTGTGATGAAAAATATTTCCCGGGCCATAAGTGTAAGGAACAAAAGATTTTTATGGCCATCTCTGAGGATATTTCAGAAGAGGATGTTGAAACTCCCCTTGTGCCTGAGTCACCTGAAATCACTGACATAACCCCTCCCTCAGACCCTCCCGAAGTGGAACCAATCATTTCCCTCAATGCTCTCACTAGCTTCTCCACCCCCCAAACCCTCAAGTTAATCGGTTACATCAAGCATCAAAAAGTCATCATTCTGGTTGATAGTGGAAGCACCCATAATTTTATTCATCGCTACATTGCCCAAGAAACTCATTGCTACATCCATGCCCTCAACAATTTCCAAATCATGATTTCCAGTGGTGGTTCCATGAAATGTGGAGGGTGTTGTGAACATGTGCATCTCCAAATCGATGAATACCACCTAAAATACGATATGTTTTCTATCGACATGGGCAGTTGTGACATTGTGTTGGGTGTAGACTGGCTAAGGACTTTGGGTCCCATTCTCATGGATTTTAAGGCATTAACCATGAAATTTGACCAGGAAGGCCACCAATATAAATTCCAAGGCATCACGACTGGTTCACCTGAGGTCATTAGTTCCCATCGCATGGAAAAGTTGCTCAAAAAAGGTCATTCTGGTGTCATTGCCCAACTCCATGCCATACAAGCAACAGAGACACCCCCGATGCCGAAAGACCTCCAAGCCCTCCTTTCTAAAAACCAAATGGTATTTTCCACTCCCCAAGGAATCCCTCCTTCCCACAGTGTCCATGATCATTCCATTCCCCTTGTACATGGAAGCCTTCCTCCCAATATCCGTCTGTATCGCCACCCCTTTTCACAAAAAAATGAAATTGTGAAAATGGTACAGGAACTCCTTATTGCAAGAATTTTCTGCCCTAGTACGAGCCCTTACTCTTCTCTTGTATTCATGTTCATGAAGAAAGAAGGTTCTTGGATAATGTGTCCTGACTTCCGTGCCCTCAACAAACTGACCATTAAAGACAAATTTCTCATTCCTGTCATTGATGACCTCTTGGATGAATTGAGTGGCACCCAATTCTTTACTAAACTTGATCTTTGCTTGGGCTATCACCAGATACGTATGAAGGAGGTAGACATTCCCAAGACAACCTTTCAAACTCATGAGGGCCACTATGAGTTTTTGGTCATTCCCTTTGGCTTGTGTAATGCCCCCTCCACCTTCCAAAGCCTCATGAATCATGTCTTCTGTCCTTTTCTCTGTCATTTTGTATTAGTTTTCTTTGATGATATACTAATATATAGAAAAACCTGGACAGACCATCTTACTGATGTGGATCAAGTTCTCCATCTACTCTCTTAGCACAAACTTTTCCTGAAACAGTCTAAATGTGCTTTTGGTGCCTCAGAAGTAGAATACTTGGATCATCTGGTTAGCAAGGATGGCATCAGGGTGGATCCAAAAAAGATTGAAGCTATGCAAGACTGGCCGCACCCAAAGACTCTCAAAATCTTGCATGGATTTCTGGGCTTAACAGGGTATTATCGCAAGTTTGTTAAGAATTATGGCAAGATTTTAGCACCTCTCACGGTTCTCCTAAAAAATAACTCTTTCACTTGGACTCCAGCCGCTGCTCAAGCTTTTCAAACCTTGAAGACGGCCATGTGCACCACTCTGTTTCTGGCCCTTTCTGATTTCACAAAGACCTTTGTGTTGGAATGTGATGCCTCGGGGAAAGGAATCGGTGCTATCCTTATGCAAGAGGGTCGACCTTTGGCCTTCACCAAAAGGAAACTATCTGAAAGGAATCTAGGCAAACCCATCTATGAAAAGGAAATGTTGGCTATTCTACATGCCATTGATCTATGGAACCCTTATCTCTTGGGGAAACGTTTCCAAATTAAGATAGACCATCAAAGCCTCAAGTACTTTCTGGAGCAATGCATTTCCTCCCTAGAGAAACAAAAATGGGTGACTAAGCTCTTTGGATATGATTATGAGATCATTTACAAAAAGGGAAAAGATAATGTGGTGGTGAATGCACTATCCTGAAAATATGAAGAAGAAGGATCCCTTTTTTCTCTTTCCTTCATTGTACCAGATTGGCTCCAAGCTATGCGCCAGGAATGGCTACAAGATCCAAAAAGTTCACATCTGATCCAGAAATTGTAGACCAATGATGTAGCTTCCCCAGGGTACTCTTGGCTCCACGATGAGCTTCGATACAAAGTCCGTTTGTATTTAAGTAAACAATCAAATCTTAAATCCACGGTACTTTCTATGCTTCATGCTACACCCACAGCGGGGCACTCAAGGTTCACCAAAACCTATGACAGGATCAAATGTTCTTTCTTCTGGGATGGTATGAAACAGGACATCCGTAATTTTATCGTTGAATGTGAGGTGTGTCAACGCAACAAGGGAGAAACAGTCAAATCTCTAGGCACATTATAATGACTTCTGATTGCACCTGCTATTTGGAAGGATATCTCTATGGACTTTATTACTGGCTTACACAAATCAGGAAATAAATCAGTCATAATGGTGGTTATGGATTGCCTTTTCAAGTATGCTCATTTATGCGCTCTTCAACACCCATTTACTAGATCCATGGTGGCTCAAATTTTCGTGGACCAGGTCTTCAAACTTCATGGCATGCCGCACTCTATTGTTTATGATCATGACCCAACTTTCACAAGAAATTTTTGGCAAGAACTGTTTAAGCTACAGGGCACCCAATTGCATCTAAGCACAGCTGATCATCCCCAGACTGATGGTCAAATGGAAGTTGTCAACAAGTGTTTGGAAACATATATAAGGTGTTTTTCCTCTGAAAAGAAAAATTAGTGGGCTCAATGGTTACCCCTAGTTGAATGGTGGTACAACACTTCCTACCATACAGCTACATGCATGACTCCTTTTGAAGCGGTATATGGATAGAATCCCCCTTCAGTTCTCTCATACTTACCAGGTAACTCGAAGGTCTAGGCAGTTGACCAAACACTTACAGTTTGAGAGGATATTCTTCGTACCCTTAAAGAGAACTTGGTCATGGCACAGAATCACATGAAGCAACAAGCATATCAAGGCCGCTCTGAACGTCAATTTGCAGAAGGGGATTAGGTGTTTCTGCGACTGCAACCATACAAGCAAACCTTCCTTAAGGTCGAGCAGCGTCAGAAGCTAGTGCCCAAATTTTATGGTCCTTATACAGTTCTCAAGAGTGTGGTATAAGTTGCCTATCAGTTATCTCTGCCCAGTCAGTCAAAGCTACATCCTGTTTTTCATGTTTCATGCTTGAAGAAGGTGATTGGAACTAGGTGCCAAATTCAAACCAACCTTCCCGAGTTAGCAGAAGAAGGACCCATTTGGATATAGCCAGAAGTAGTTTTGGACTAGCATGAGTGTCTCCTACGTCAATGAACCATCAAGGAAGTGCTAGTCCAATGGAAATATACAACTCCAGCAGATGCCACTTGGGAACCAGCTACCATTCTGTAGCAGTTTCCACATCTCAAACCTTGAGGACAAGGTTGTTTTTAAGGGGCTGGACATGTTGGGGTCCTAACCCGCACATAGGTAGATCAATATATTCAGATGTAATAAAGGTCAATATTAATAATTCCTTTCAATAAAATGAATAAGGCAGATGTAAGAAGACCTAATAGAAGCTTCCGCTTCTAGAAGGATCTTCCTCTAGATGTTTCGCTTGATAGACATCTTTAGTATAAATAAGGGTCGAGGGTATGAAAACCCTAGCTTGGATATTATTGTAATAGAGTATTGCTCGAATAGAGGTTTCCCCCTCGAAGGGGCCCGTGAACATTGCTTTCTAAATCAAAGTGATATTTATGTTGTTGTTCTTATATCATTTCTGTGTTATTGTGGATATTATGCTGGTTATATTACTGTTATTCTGCCATTTCTAGCATTTTATTTATGTTCTGCATACTTTTTATATCTAGTATATTACATTCTTCTTGAGCACATTTATATCCTGCATATTAGACCCTGCAACAAGCATGCCATCTACATACCATAGCAAGATAATAAAGCTTCCATTTTCTAGCTTTTTAAAATAAACACAGTGATCAAAATGACATCTACTATAACCCTGTTCTGCCATAAACCTATCAAACTTTAGATACCACTGCCTTGGAGCTTTCTTTAGGCCATATAAGCTCTTCTTCAACCTGCATACCAAATTCTCCTTCCCTTTGACCTCATACCCCTGTGGCTGCTACATATAAATTTCTTCCTCCAAATCCCCATAGAGAAAAGTTGTTTTTACTTCTAACTATTCAAGATGAAAATCTTCCACTACCACAAGACTTAAAATAGTTCTAATTGAAGTCATTTTAACAACAGGAGAAAATATTTCATCAAAATATATACCTTTCTTTTGTGCAAACCCATTTACAACAAGTCTAGCCTTGTACCTCTTTTCTCCTCCATCTTCTTCCTTCAACTTGTAAACCCATTTATTCTTCAACGCTCTTTTTTCCATAGGCAACTGAACCAAGTCCCAAGTCTGGTTATTTTCCAAGGAATCCATTTCCTCTTTCATGCCTTGCTCCCACTTCTTTTTGGTGTCTACCTGCATTGCCTCTTCATAACATTCTGGTTCACTAGAATCAGTCAACAGTAAATACTACAATGAAGGAGAGTATTGTTCAGGGGGTATACTTAACCTAGTAGATTTTCTAACAACACTTGCAGGTGTTTGAGGTACTTGTTTCTCCTGTTGTTGTACATTTTGATTTTCTAGTTCCTTTGGAATTTCTTTTTCAGTGATCTCATCAAGCATTGTGTATTCTTGTTTTTCTTTTTCATGTTTATTTCCCTGCAACTGATCTTTGTACATGACCTTCTCACTGAATATGACATCTCTACTCCTAATGATTTTGTTATTTTCATAATCCCATAAGAGATAACCAAAATCATTAACACCATATCCAATAAAGGTACACTTCTTGCATTTTTCCTCAAGCTTTGTTCTATTTTCTTTAACAATATGGACAAATGCTTCACAACTGAAAGTTTTCAAAAAAGAATAGTTTAACTTTTTTTCTGTCCATTCATCCTATGGAATTATACCATCCAAAGAGCTTGAAGGTCCTCTGTTTATTAATTAAACAACAGTATCTACATCATCTGCCCAAAACTGTAAGGGAAAACCAGCATGCAATCACAAACTCCTTGCATGCTCCATGATTGTCCTATTCATCCTTTCTGACACACCATTTTCTTGTGGTGTTCTTGGAACTGTCTTCTCTCTATGAATCCAATGGTATGAATAGTAATCATCAAACTCCTTGCTGCAATATTCACCTCCATTATCTAATCTGAGACACTTCAACTTTTTTCCTGTCTCATTCTCAACCAAAGCTTTCCATTTCTTAAAAGTATCAAAAACATCAGATTTTTGTC
>ML790703.1:190650-212456 GCA_009831015.1 Picea engelmannii
TTAAGGGTTTATGGTATATGGTTATGGATAGCGTGATGTATTGCTAGAGAAATTTTGATGGTTATATTGGTATATGTATTTGGTATATGGTTGAGGTACATGTTGGGTACATGGTTGAGACAAGTAGTTGATGAGTTGGCACAAACATGAGGTTTATATTTGATGATGTTGGTACATCTTGATGAGTCAAAGTTGATGTGTAGTCTATGCATGATTGGTACATACTTGGTACATGGTTGGAGGTACTTGTTAGTAGTATTGTTGACACATGGTTTATGGATTATGTAACATACTTGTATTGGTATATTATTAGAAGAACATATTGATCTTGGTGATGATTATGAGTTGTTGTGTTATGCTTGGTTGATGCACATCTTAGTGATATTTTGCATATGGTTAAGAGTTATCTTGGTGATTGATCTTGGTGAGTAGATATGATTTGGTTAATAAGATTGATGAGATAGGTTGTTGTGATAGGTTGTTTGGAAAGGTTGTTGTGATAGGTTATTTATATAGGTTTGGTGCATGGTTGAAGCACTTTTTTATCGTATAGGTTGATGTATGGTACATGTTGGCACATGTTATTGGTACAGGCTATTACAGGTTGTTTGGTGCAGGTTGATTGATACATGTTTGCATCAGTATATATCACAGTGATATTGCGACAGTGGTTCCATCATTCTACTTATATGTCAGGGAAGTTGGATGGGGCAAGGATAGGTGGTTGCAGCCACCTTCCAGTTGTAGCCTGTAACGACCCCAATTAGTTATGACTACAAGAGAAACAATTTTTTTTTTGATAGGAAGGAAACAATGACAATAGTTAAACCTTACAACCTGACGATGAACACATAATGCGCAATCAAACAACAAACAACCAACAACCCCACGCATAGCGCATCCTTCTATCGAATGACCATGTGAACAAGGACAATACAACGACTACCTGCCCAACACAACGATACAATGTCTACAAGCTAAAGGACAACCCCCAAAATCATGACACAGCGGCTTAGCGACCAATAACAGGGAACCTCTACGGTGCGCATAACTCAACTACATTAAGGCGTTACAACCAAGTTCCCTCATCAATTTCGATGAACAAATGCCCACCTCGGGAAGCACAGACTTTGGCCAAGTTATCAATCGCCTTGGTCCATGAGGGCATGCAATGATCCCCTCATCAGGAATCATGTCATCACCAGGAGATAGGTGTGACAATAACCCTAGCACAACATCACTTATCTATAATGCTAAACCAAACAACCCCCCCCCCTTGCACTAGGAGACCAAATATATGCCAAAATACATGAGGGTTATACCCATGCGCCCAATCTCATGTTGACAAGATGCTAGGTGACATCATTAAGAATTAAAAAGTGAAATTAATGAAGGATTTTGTGTTTCCTACAAGGTAAACATGTGTGATGCAACATCTATGGCCAACCCCCATACACAAATCGACTTAAGGCAAAAGGATCAAGTAACCCATTTACAGTTTAACTAATAAAAAATTAGCAAAAACTAATAAAACTTCAACCATTAATCTTGTGCAACATAACTATAGTCAAGATAGGCTTAAGAGTGCAACCATCTAGGTGTACCTCAACCATCTGGCCATCAAGACCCTATTCTGGCATAAGGTGTCTTACCTCATCCACATGTTAACCTACATAACAACCTTCAAGTAACAAAAACTTGAGAGATGGGTTAAGATTCAAGAATCATTTGTTGTTATTCGGATTAAGATAGAGTTAAGATTGTTTCCAAGGTTGTTTCTAACATTATATTTTGCTTCTAAAATCATTTAATTCATTTGTAAATTTAAAAAATCCTCACACAATGATAATCATAAAAATTATTTAAATTTTTCTCCGCTTTTTTTATATACATAAGCTAAATTGGCAACAAAGTATTAATGAAGAGGGGTATGTTGATAGATGCTTTTATATATATACAAATATATATTCTAAGGTTGCACTAAAATTGTACAAAGGGAAAGGCGAGTATGGATAATCGTTGTGCTTACAATGTTCAATGGAAACTTATTATTTCATTACAGAACTGAACCGCAATTGAAACGTTGTTACAAATGGATATAAATTCTGGGAAAATTGTTGATGTATTTATTGGACTATTACATGCATTCCAGGAATACAAAACAGACATAATTGCTCGGAAAAACATTGATGCATTTACTGAACTATTACATGCATTTCCAGGAATACAAAACGGATATCATTTCTGGGAAAAACATTGATGTATTTATGGCTATCAATCATACATTAGAGCATAAATTCGTTGTCCACTAAACATGTGAACTTGCTTCTATACAATAATAAAAATCGTTATTATACGACCTCTATAGAGTCGATGTCCATATTATTGTCAATCACAGCCATAGATAAATTAATACTCATGGACAGATAAGAATAAAAATCGTTGTCATTCATAACCTCCATCTAGTATGGAATTTGTTGTCAATGTTTACTGTCAACAGGTATGATATCACTGTGTAAAGGTAAAACATGAATTAAAATTTGCAGAGGAAAAAGATATGTGTATTACATCCTTCAAGACACAGGTAAAGCACAGAAAGAATGCATGCATCATCAATCCAACTCAGGAAAGAAGAATGCAGTCAGTCTGTATCGAAATACAATCAAGTCAAGGAGGGGTGAACTCTACAGAGAAGGGATCGCTTCCCAACAGACTCACGGGGTGAAATACCTATTAAAGGTGAAATCAATGCTCTATAAAATTTAAGACTCTGTACACTTCACACCTACACAAGTTTGTTGTGTAAACAAATTTACCATTACCTCCATACAATATCGTCGTGTATCGGTTTACCATTGGCTATGTAGAGAATTTACAAACTACCATTTTCATTTACACATATTACATCTATCAAGAGAAAATTAAGACTCCAAACAAATTACATCAATTATATTTGTTGGGTAAATACACAGTATTGAAGGTAAGGTTTCGTTGTTATCAAAGATATATATTTACTGTCAATCAAGTGTAAAAACTTAGTCAACATATAAATCAAATGTTGTCTTTCACATTTTAACAATGTTGAGACTTTACCAATCAAGAGCTGGAAACTGTCATTAAAACAAAGAAAATAAAATTCTATCCCCAAAAAAGCAGAGGTGATATTAAAAACGAAGAGAGTAATAAGATGTTCGCATATAGAAGTGATAACATGATGGAGAGGCACTCAATCACCAGAAGGTGCAAGACATTCATTTAGCCAAGAACAATCAACAGGGGTAGATGACTAGGAAAACATCCTTCGCTCATCATCCACGCACAGAAAAGCAAGGCATTATAATCTATAGGTTGCTATTCACCGAAGTGATGACCGTCGATTCAGCTCCTGACCGATTGCTCAAGCGTGGACTGGCAAACTAGGGATGAGGACGAAGTAAAAGAACAACTCTTCACAACAATCAATAAAATAATAGGATAGTCACAACATTAAGGGACTGAATTCCAAGGGAATCATGTCAAGCAACGAGCTTAAGGCTATGGGAAATTTTAATTTCTCAATTAAAATGCTAATTCAACACCTTATTTACATAGTTAAAAGTACAAAAATGAAAGCGTAAGGTAAATAATAATCTACCATGCAGAATAAAAGAAAGTATACCATAGCTTGAGTCGACCGCTCCGAGTCGTTGTCCTGCATGCTCCATTCGACTCTCGCTTGCCGACTGTTGTGACTTCACCAGTACCTCCCATCCAATGCTAGGGGTACTCTTCTTCCCCCTTAGCCCCCTAAGCCGCAAAGGGGCCACACACACTAAACTAGAGAAAAATTAGCTCCCATCTTGCCTCACAAGGCCGAGCTACCACTCCTCACTGAGCTGGGTATCCCAACTCCCATAAGATAAGTCATTCAAGTCTAAAATTCTGCAACGTAACGTTACGCATAACAGAAGAGATCCATCCTCCTCCTCCTCCCTCCTTTATATAGAGTTTCTAAGTCATTTTTTTCCCAATTTCCCATTTAATTTAATGTTGAATAATTTAATTCAGAAAAATCCTCCCCGTACATGTGTCACCCATCCCCTTTGTTACACCAGAAATTAAATTCATTAACTAATTATTTACTCCTATTTCCCTCACCCACCTAAAAGTGTTCCTAGGATCGCTCCTAGGTGTCCCCATATTCCCTTACTCATTTTAATGACTTACGCCCTTACTAAATTCTTATTTGAGTTCAATTTAGAAATTTCTTAAAGTTAAGATTCCTTACTAAGTGTGTCATTCTGCTTTTTCCCTATGTTTCCCTTTTTATTTACGTTTCCCCCTTTTTCCCTTAGTTTTCTAATTCTTTTTAAGTTTCCCTCTTTTCCCTTTTTATCTAAAACTCAAATTAGCAAGTGTAGAAAATTACCTTTTACCCTTCTTTCCTTTTAATTACTAAATATTAATTAGCATAAGTAGAAAAAAAATCAATTCCCTTTTAAAATTTTAATCCCTCAATATAAATTGATTTTAATAAATTAATCGAATTTCTTACCCCTTTTTCGTCACATGTTTAATGATTATTATTATTATTATTTGCCACAAGTATCACTAGACCTAGATTTTAATTTTCGAGGATGGGCGACATTTTTGTTAAGGAATTTGTTTTTAAATCTTTCTTATCACAACGTTCATTATAAGGCCATCTAGGTTCATTCACTTATTAGTTAACAATGTGACGTTCCCTTCAGGACACCCTACGTGTTCCAAGGGTGCCACTCACCTCTTTTTGTTTTTCTTGCGCGACGTGTCCTTCAAGACGCACTACGTGCTCCAAGGGTGCCACTCACCTCTTTTTGTTTTTATTGTGTGAAGTGCCCTTCAGGACACACTACGTGCTCTAAGGGTGCCACTCACCTCTTTCCATTTTTCTTGTGCAACATGCCCTTCAGGATGCACTATGTGCTCCAAGGGTTCCACTCACCTCTTGACTGACTTGGTAGACATAAAAAACCCCTAGATTCAATACTTCGTCAGATGATATTGTGGGAGACTAAGGGCCTCTAAGGAATAAGGCCCCTTCCTTATTACGCGCCCCTTAGAATCATTGTGAGTGACTGTCACAGTTTGCCCCCATGGCATCGTGGGTCTTCTCAAACTACGTAATCGTTAACCTACAATTCGAGTCACAGTGGTAGTGCTAGTAGGTTGTGGTAGGGATGTTGTCCACACCTCTCCCTCAACGTCTCTAGTAGTCGTGCATGACCCCTCTAATCCACATGTGAGTCTAGTCGGAAAGCTATCGTCATCCTGCATCATCAACAAATCATGTCAGAAATAAAATCCATAATCATAACATCTAATTAGATGCACATATGTCATATATACAACAATCAAACCCCAATAGTCCACTCCCTAACTCGATCAGGAGTCCAAGGGTTTCATCGATGCCTCTACATCCTCAAGGTCCAAAATCCTACACACTCAGGAGAATTGAGTCAATAGCACCTGTCTATATCAATACAGCAAAATAACATGTCATCAAATCCCTAATGCCTCATAATCATAATCAAACGCCCAATAGTATAATAATTCAGATCACTTGCAAGAAAGTGTCCTCAAAGAATAAGTTTGCTCAATGCACACAAGAGTGGAATGTTACATATATCCCCTCTTGGTCTAAACTTCGTCCTGAAATTTCACAGTATATAAGTGATGAAATAATGTGTACCATAGTATCATAAGTCTAACTATCAAACAAAAATGGAAACTATTGGCCCATATCATATGCATCCTCCCAGGTCACCAAGTGCAGACTATAGTTGTCCCACTAGACCTTGACCTGATCTATTGTTTGACACCGTGGTTGTCGAATGTGAGGATACAGGATGTGGATCGGCTCAGTCATGAGCACACCCTCATCCAACACTCGCAAGGTGCCCAAGTCAAAACATGTGTAGGATCACTAATCATATTGTCTCAACAGAGATGTGAAAGACATCGTGCATACACCTCGCGAATCAGGGAAGGCTAGTCATTAGCCTACAGGAATCTCTTTTCCACAATCTCATAGGATCCCACAAACCTAGTAGATAGTTTATCCCCTTTTCCTAACTTGATCAAACACTTATGCGGTTTCATCCACAAAAATACTCGATCACCACATTGTAACTACGGTCGACATGACACGCATCGACATAACTCTTTGTCGATCCTACGCTTCCTTGATCCTTGTCTAATAGTTTGCATTTAATATTCCAATTCTTGAACCACTTCTATTCCCACTAGGACCCTATCCTCAAGTCGATCCCAACTCAGAGGCGTCTAACATGGTTTCCCATAAAGGATCTCGAATGGCGCCATCTTAATGGTGCTTTGGTAACTGTTGTTATAAGAAAATTCTACCAGTGGAAAGAATTCTTCCCAACACTTTTGTTGGTCCATCACGTACATGCGCAACATGTCTTCCAATGTTTGGTTTGTTCATTCAATCTGCCCGTCAGTCTTCGGCTAATACGTAGTACTAAATTTGAGTTAGGTTACCAAGGCCTCTTGGAAAATAGTCCAAAATCATCTAGTAAACACTGATCCTCAATCAGATATAATCCTCTTAGGCATGCCATGCAACCTCACAATCTCACTGATGAAATTTCTAGCTATGTTAGGTTCTTGATACGTCGTATGCATAGGAATAAAATGAGCACTCTTCGTCAGAGTGTCGACTACCACAAAAATAGAGTCATGTCTCCTTGCCATCAGTGGAAATCCAACAATGAAATCCATCGAAATAACCTCCCATTTCAATTCTGGAATAGCGTGAGGTTGTAGTAATTCTGGTGGATGTCTATGTGCAGCCTTTACCTGCTGACACTCTAGACATCTGGCCACATAGTTGACTATGTATGCCTTCATTCCTTTCCAAAAGAATAAGGTTTTAAGTTCTTCCCTCATCTTCGTGACTCCCGAGTGAGCCATGTACACTTCTTTTTGAGCCTCGTTTAGGATCAAACTCCTTAACTCGTCATTCGGTGGCACATCAATTCTATTTTTAAACCTCATTAATCCATATTTGTCAAATGTAAATCCTTCATATCTTGGTACCATCATTGTGTTTTGTCCCATAAAATCATTGACCTCATTGTACCAGTCATCATCGCACTGTAAAATTAGAATCTTTTCATGTATATTTTTCTGAAGATGCAACACTGAAAAGATGCATGGTCTCCAACTCAAAGCATCTGCCACTCGATTCACTGTTCCTTTTATGTAAGTAATCTTGAAATCGTACTTGCTAAGCAATTCCTACCAATGTCATTGTTGCGCGTTCAGGTCGCTTTGCGTAAATATGTGTTGTAGTCCATAGTGGTCCGTCTTTAGTTCAAATTTTCATCCAACAAGGTAGTGTCTCCAAACCTTCAAGGCATATACAATGGCTATCAACTCCAAATCATGTGTCACATAGTTCTCCTCAGGCATTCTCAATTTCCTCGGGATGTAAGCGATCACCCGACCACCTTGCATCATGAATTTGCCTAAGCCTTCCTTGGATGCATCAATGCATACCAAGAAGTCTATGTCCATGTCAGGGACCTTTAGTATCGATGTCATTGTCAACAGCTCCTTGAGCCTCCAAAATGCTTCCATGCATTTCTCGATCCAAACAAACTTATTTTTCTTCTTCTGCAATTCCGTGATTAGATTTGCTATTTTCAAAAATCCCTCAATGAACCGTCGATAGTATCCTGCTAAACCCATGAAGATATGCACTTCCGGGACATTCGTCAACACAAGCCATTCCATAATAGCATCGACCTTTGTTGGATTCACGACGATACCTTCATCGAAGATGACATGCCCTAAGTAGTGAATATTTGATTGATAAAATGAGCATTTGGAAAACTTCCCATACAATTTTTCTATCACGAACACTGTAGTACCAAGAGAAAGTGCTCGTCATTCTCCTCTGTCGTCCGAGAGTAAATCAAAATATTGTCAATGAATACTTGGACAAACTTGTCCAAGTACTCGTGGAACACCCTATTCATCAAACTCATAAATACCCCTGGGGCATTTGTCAGTCCAAATGGTAAAACAGTAAACTCGTAATGTCCAAACCTCAACTTAAAGGTGGTCTTAGGGACATCATCCTCCTTGATTTGTAACTGGTGATACCCTGATCGCAAATCGATCTTTGAAAACACCGTCGCACCCTTCATTTGATCGAACAGATCATCAATCCTTGACAACAGATATTGATTCTTGATGGTTGCCTTGTTCAATTGATGGTTAGTTAATGCAGAGTCTCCACAACCCATCATTCTTTTGTATGAAGATAACAGGCTCACCCCACGGTGACACACTCAGACATAAAAGTCCTAGGTCCAACAAATCATTCAGTTGAATTCTCAACTCCTGTAACTCTAGGTTCAACATCCAATAAGGCGTTCTTGCTAGCAGTTCAGTCCCCAGTTTCAAGTCTATGGTAAACTCAAATTCCCTCTCTGGTGGCATCCCAGATAACTCCTCCGGGAAGACCTCTGCAAGATTTCTCACCGTAGGAAGGTGTTATATACCTTCTGCTACTCCCTTCTCATTCAACACAAGGATAACATAAAGCTTACATCCCTTGCGCAAGATCTTCCATAACAGCAAGGAAGAGATAAACCTCAGAGAAACTCCCTGGTTCCAACCTACAATCACGCATCTTTTTCCCTCATCATCTATTAAGCTCAATTGTTTCGTCTTACAGTTGAGTATCGCCTCATGTGATTCCAACCAGTCAATACCAATCACGAAATCATAAGATCCTAAGATCATGACGTATAGGTTGGTCCTGGTGACAAACTCTCCCAGGTTAAGCATACAACCCATAACCTTCCCACCAAAAAAAATTTTGGATCTCGAATCCATTTCTACAAGGATAAACTCATCTAACGCGACTACCTTTACCTCAATTCTCCTTGGCGCTACCCCAAAAATGAAACTCTCTATAGCACCGGGATCAATAAAAATACTAAGGGTTTAGTCAGCTATAGTATCGAACATCTCGAGCATAGTCGACTGGTGATATTGCTGGTGGTTATTCACCACTACTTGAATCCAATGGGCCTTTCCTAAAACTCCCACGGTAGTGGGTCTAGATGATCCAGATGCTCTGGCCCCTTCCTTTGGGTAGTAATGCTGGTAATGTGGCTCCCCATAACCCAACACACTTTCTTCGGTCCAATATTCCTGGTCCCTGAAGTAGAAGCTAAATTCTAACAATAAGGCCAAACTCGAACTTCTTGACCTTAATTTTCTAGGTAATTTGGTGTGGAGCATACCAAAGCAGCTCCAAAACATACCTCGTACTTGGGCACCATATGGTTTCCTTGTCACAAGGTGTCGAACTCATTGAGTTGACGCTCAATGAATTCATCATAAAGACACCTCTCATGGAACCGTTCCTTAAACAGTTCCCATGACACATCGTCGAAGGCCATGTTCAAATGTGCCAGGAGCATCTTCCACCATAGAAGAGTGATCGCCTTCAATTGAAAGACCATTATGCGAACCTTCATGCTGGAGGTCATAATCATGAAGCATGAAGAACAATGCCTTGCTCCATAGTCATGCCTCGACGACACCATCATCCATGACACTTGTGGACTCGAGAACTCAACTCTCTCGAGTTCTCAGTGGATGCTAACGGTACTGGCTAGGGTGCATTGTATACCCTCAAGGGTACAGGTGCCCTGGCCTCATCTCAGTATCGATGGTAAATGAAGGCCCTTGACATTACCTGGAAGGGCCTTTTTAGACCATCATCATCCCCTACAACAAGTGAATCCAGCCAAAGGACTTGTTATTGCCCTTGGGGGTTCGACTCCAAGGGTGTGGGAACTTCTAGAGGCATCGCACCTCCTTCCACGACACTGCATTGTGAACCTCTGAGTCGTCCTCTAAATGAGATCACCACATGGACATGTTAAGGTTTTTAATTAACAAAATGGTTAATACTCACGGGTTTACTATAGTGGAAATCTTGGCGATCCACAGTAGTAGGGTTGAACCTGCTCTGATACCATATGTAATGACCCCAATTCGTTACAACTACAAGCAAAACAATTTGTTTTTTACAGGAAGACAATGACAAAAATAGTTAAACCTTACAATCTGACGATGAACATAACATGCGCAATCAGGAAAAAGACAACCAACAGCCTCGCGCATAGCACATCCTGCTATTGGATGACCATGTGAACAAGGACAATACAACAACTACCTGCCTGACACAACGAGACAATGCTTACAAGCTAAAGGAAAACCCCAACAATCCCAAAAAAATGACTTGAAGACCAATAACAAGGAACCTGTACAGGGTGCATAACCCAACCACGTTAAGGCATTACAACCAAGTTCCCTCATCAATTTCGATGAACGAACACCCACCTCGGGAAGCACAGACTCCGACCAAGTTATCAATCACCTTGGTCCATGAGGGTGTGCAATGATCCCCTCATTAGGAATCATGTCGTCACCAGGCGATAGGCATGACAATAATCCTAGTGCAACATCACTTAACTAGACCACCAAACCAAGAAACCCCCCCCCCCTCATGCTAGGAGACCAAATATCTACCAAAATACACGAGGACTATACCCAAGCACCCAATCCCAAGTCGACAAGATGCCAGGTGACATCATTTAGAATTAAAAAGCCCAATTACTGAAGGATTTCTTGTTTCCTACAAGGTAAACATGTGTGATGCAACATCTATGGCCAACCCCCATACACAAATTGACTTAAGGAAAAAGGCTCAAGTAACCCATTTACTATTTAACTAACAACAAATTAACAAAAAATAATAAAATTTCAACCATTAATCTTGCGCAATGTAACTACTGTCAATATAGGCTTAAGAGTGTGACCATATAGGTGTACCTCAACCATCTAGCCATCAAGACCCTATTCTAGCACAAGGTGTCTAACCTCATCCATGTGTTAACTTGCATAACAACCTTCAAGTAACAAAAACTCAAGAGACGGGTTATGATTCGAGAATCATTTCTTGTTATTCGGATTAAGATAGAGTTAATATTGTTTTCCAAGGTTGTTTCTAAGATTATATTTTGCTTCTAAAGTCATTTAATTCATTTGTAAATTTAAAAAGTCCTCGCACAATGATAATCATAAAAATTATTTAAATTTTTCTCTGATTTTTTTTTATACATAAGATAAATTGGCAACAAAGTATTAATGAAGAGGGGTATGTTGATAGACACTTTTATATATATACAAATATATATTATAAGGTTGCACTAAAATTGTACAAAGGGAAAGGTGAGTGTGGATAATCGTTGTGCTTACAATGTTCAATGGACTCTTATTATTTCATTACAGAACTGAACCACAATTGAAACATTGTTACAAACGGATATAAATTCTAGGAAGAACGTTGATGTGTTTACTGGACTGTTACACACATTCCAGGAATACAAAACAGACATAATTGTTGGGAAAAACGTTGATGTATTTACTGAACTATTACATCATTCCAGGAATAAAAAATGGAAATAATTGTTGGGAAAAACGTTGATGTATTTACCAGACTTTTACACGCATTTCCAAGAATACAAAACGGATATCATTTCTAGGAAAAATGTTGATGTATTTATGGCTATCAATCATACATTAGAGCATAAATTGTTTTTCCACTAAACATGTGAACTTGATGCTATACAATAATAAAAATCGTTATTATACGGCCTCTATAGAGTCGTTGTCCATATTACTATCAATCACATCCATAGATAAATTAATACTCATTGTCAGATAAGAATAAAAATCGTTGTCATTCATAACCTCCGTCTAGGATGGAATTTGTTGTCAACGTTTACTGTCAACATGTATGATACCATTATGTAAAGGTACAACATGAATTAAAATTTGCAGAGGAAAAAGATATGTGTATTCCATCCTTCCAGACATAGGTAAAGCACAGAAAGAACACATGCATCATCAATCCAACTCAAGAAAGAATAATGCAGTCAGTTTGTGTCGAAATACAATAAATTCAAGGAGGGGTGAACTCTACGGAGAAGGGATCGCTTCCCAACAGACTCACAGGGTGAAATAACTATTAAAGGTGAAATCAATGCTCTATAAAATTTAAGACTCTGTACACTTCACACCTACACAAGTTTGTTGTGTAAACAAATTTACCATGACCTCCATACAATATCGTCATGTATCGGTTTACCATTGGCTGTGTAGAGAATTTACAACCTACCATTTTCATTTACACATATTACATCTATCAAGAGAAAATTAAGACTCCAAACAAATTACATCGATTATATTCGCTGGGTAAAAACACAGTATTGAAGGTAAGGTTTCGTTGTTATCAAAAGCATATATTTACTATCAATCAAGTGTAAAAACACAGTCAACATATAAATCAAACGATGTCTTTCACATTTTAATAATGCTAAGACTTTACCAATCAAGAGCTGGAAACTGTCATTAAAATGCAGAAAATAAAATGCCATCCCAAAAACACAGAGGTGATATAAAAAATGCAGAGAGTAATAAGATGTTTTCATATAGAAGTGATGACACGACGCAGAGGAAATCAATCACCAAAAGTCGCAAGACATTCATTCATATAAGAACAATCAACAGGGGTAGACGACTAGGCAAACATCCTCTGCTCATCATCCATGCATAGAAAAGCAAAGCATTAGAATCTATAGGTCTCTATGCACCCAAGTGACAACCGTCGATTCGGCTCCTGGCCGACTACTCAAGCATGGACTAATGAAGTAGGGATGAGGATGAATAAGCACAACTCTTCACAACAATCAATAAAATAATAGGGCAGTCACAACATTAAGGGACTGAATGCCAAGGGAATCACATCAAGCGTCGAGATTAAGGCTATGGGAAATTTTAACTTCTCAATTAAACTGCTAAGTCAACACCTTATTTACATAGTTAAAATTACAGAAATGAAAGCGTAAGGTAAATAATAATCTACCATGCAGAATAAAAGCAAGCGTATTGTAGCCGGAGTTGACCGCTCTGAGTCGTTTTCCTATGCGCTCCATATGGCTCCCTCTTTCCGAATGTTGTGACTTCACTAGCACCTCCCAACCAATGCTAGGGGTACTCTTCCTCCCCCTTAGCCCCCTGAGCCATAAAGGGGCCACACACACTAAACTAGAGAACAACTAGCTCCCAACTCGCCTCACAAGGCCAAGCTACCACTCCTCACGGAGCTGGGTATCCCAACTCCCAGACGATAAGTCATTCAAGTCTAAAATTCTGCAGTGTAACATTATGCATAACAGAAGAGATCCATCCTCCTCCTCCTCCCTCATTTATATAGAGTTTCTAAGTCATTTATTTCCCAACCTCCCATTTAATTTAATTCGGAAAAATCCTCCCTGTACATGTGTCACCCATCCCCTTCGTTGCACCGGAAATTAAATTCATTAATTAATTATTTACTCCTATTTCCATCACCCACCTAAAAGTGTTCCTAGAATCACTGCTAGGTGTCCCCATATTCACTTACACATTTTAATGACTTACGCCCTTACTAAATTCTTAGTTGAGTTCAATTTAGAAAGTTCTTAAAGGTAAGATTCCTTACTAAGTTTGTCATTCTGCTTTTTCCTTATGTTTCCCTTTTTCTTTATGTTTCCCCCTTTTTCCCTTAGTTTCCTAATTCTTTTTAAGTTTCCCTCTTTTTCCTCTTTATCTAAAATGCAAATTAGCAAGTGTAGAAAATTGTCTTTTACCCCTCGTTCCTTTTAATTACTAAATATTAATTAGCATAAGTAGAAAAACAATCAATTCCCTTTTAAAATTTTAATCCCTCAATATAAATTGATTTGAATAAATTAATTGAATTTCTTACCCCCTTTTCGTCACATGTTTAATGATTATTATTATTATTATTATTTTGCCACAAGTGTCACTAGACCTAGATTTTAATTTCCGGAGTTGGGGGACATTTTTATTAGGGAATTTGTTTTTAAATATTTCTTATCACAACGTTCGTTCTAAGGCCATCTAGGTTCATTCAATTATTAGTTAACAACGTGATGTGCCCTTCAGGATGCACTATGTGCTCCAAGGGTTCCACTCGCCTCTTTTCATTTTTCTTACGTGACATGCCCTTCAAGACGCACTACGTTCTCCAAGGGTGCCACTCGCCTCTTTCCATTTTTCTTACGCAATGTTCCCTTCAGGACACAATATGTGATCCAAGGGTGCCACTCGCCTCTTTCCATTTTTCTTGCATGACATGCCCTTCAGGATGTACTACGTGCTCCAAGGGTGCCACTCGCCTCTTGGCTAACTTGGTAGACATAAAAAAAACCTAGAGTCAATACTCCATTAGGTGATCTTATGGGAGACTAAGGGCCTCTAAGGAATAAGGCCCCTGCCTTATTGCGCTCCCCTTAGAATCATCATGAGCGACTATCGTAGTCTGCCCCCATGACATCGTGGGTCTTCTTGAACTAGGTAATAGTTAACCTACAGTTCAAGCCACGGAGGGAGTGTTAATAGTTTGTGGCAACGTTGTTGTCCAACACCTCTCCCTCAACGTCTTTGGTAGTCGTGTGTGACCCCTCTACTCCACATGTGAGTCTGGTCAACAAGCTATCATCATCCTACATCATCAACGAATCATGTCAGAAATAAAATCCATAATCATAACATCTAATCAGATGCACATATGTCATATATACAACAATCAAACCCCAATAGTCCACTCCTTGACTTGATCCAGAGTCCAAGGGTTTCATCGATGCCTCTTCATCCTCAAGGTCCAAAATCCTACACACACAAGAGAACCGAGTCAATAGCACCTATCTATATCAATACAACAAAATAACATGTCATCAAATCCCTAATGCCTCATAATCATAATCAAATGCCCAATAGTATAATAATTTGGATCACTTGCAAGCAAGTTTCCTCAAAGAATAAGTTCCCTCAGTGTGCACAAGAGAGGAATGTTACATAGCCAGAAAACATAGGGGGTTGTATCCTCCTTCTAGTTGTAGCCAGAGAATTGGGGAGTTGGAGCTTCCCTTAGGTTGTAGCTTGAGAAACTAGGGGTTTGTAGCCTCCTTCTGGTTGTAGCCAAAGAATTGGGGAGTTGGAGCTTCCCTCAGGTTGTAGCCTGAGAAACTAGGGGGTTGGAGCCTCCTTCGAGTTGCAGCTAGAAAACAAAGGAAGTTGGTGCTTCCAATGAATGTAATTCTTAAAGACATATAAGAAAAAACATTTTGTGGTTTTCTCCCTCTTTGGGTTTCCACGTAAAAACATTGATGTACTGTGTATGTGTATGATTTCTCATTTATTCATTGTTTATTTAATTTGCAACTATTGGATGATAATTCTACATTGATAAAACACTTGCATTTTGTGGTTAAAAAGGATTGAATTTATCTATTACTGATTCACCCCCCCTCTCAGTAATCCAACAACTTCGACTCATATATTCACATAGTGTAGACTTGTACCACAAAAGATCATTGTGAATACTTGTACTACGATGTGAAATTCCATCTCACTAGGACCATCATGCCCAAGCCACCTTTGATTCACTCAAAGAGGCACTCAGCAGAGCCCCCTTAATTAGTTCCCCAGACTATGATAGGGATTAAATACTATACCTATCTCCTTAAGAGATTTTCATCACTAGAGTACTCATTCAGGTTGATGATGATCAACGAAAACATGTGATATACTATATCGACAAGAATCTCTCAGGGCCACCGCTCAAATACAATCATGAGGAGAAGCTATCTCTCACCATTGTTCTCAAAGTTCAAAAGTTGTGCCACTATATATTTCTTCACACTACCGAATTTGTCACATATTCCAACCCAATGCATTACCTCTTGAGTCACCACCATATCAATGGCAAATTCGCTCACTGGATCATCATTCTTCAAGAATACTACCTAGATTTTTTCACCCCCAAGAGAAAAAAGTGATTTTCCTCACCGAACTCCTCGTAGACTTCCCATATAACTCCTATGACCCCCCGATCAATGAGGATTTCCCTGATGATCATGTATGCCTCATATCATCTGAAGACCCATGGTATGATGATATTTTGGTCTATCTCTGAACTCAAAAATTTGGTCTTCACCTTTCTCGGGACAATCGATGTCATATCCAACACTAAGCCTCATGTTACCTCCTCATAGGAGATTTTATCTATAGTATAGGTGTTGAGACTATCCTTCGATGATGCCTCACCCTTGAAGAAGTAGAGAAAGTTCTAAATGATTTCCACAATGGCGCATGCAGAGGTCACCTATATGGCATGTCCACTACACAAAATAACATTCGAGCGGGTTATTTTTGGCCCATGTTGTTTCATGACTGCATCCATGTAGTTAAGTGGTGCGACAAGTGTTAGTTATACAAACATAAGGCTCGAGCACCCCTCGACTTCCTACATGTAGTCATCACAGCTAACCCCTTCTGTAAATGGGGCAACAATTTCATGATGTGTAACCCTCCATCCAGTAACAGACACAAGTAAATCGTAGTCGTCATTGAATACTTCACCAAATGGGATAAATCTATGCCCACATTCAACAATATGATTTATACCACGACACACGTTTTCTTTAACCATGTCATCTTCTGCTTCAGGGTTCCCCTACAACTGGTCTATGATCACGGTAAGCACTTTGAAAATGAAGTCTTTGTGGAGCTATATACTAAATTGGGATTCACCCATGAATTCACATCACCCTATTACCCATAGTCTAATGGGAAATTCAAAGAAGTCAACAAAATTATAAAAGCCATGCTTCAATGAACAGTCGACAAACACAAGACCAATTGGCATCACATGCTTTTCTCAGTCTTTTGGGTGTATCAGAAAACTGTCAAAATGACTATCGGTTTCACGCCCTTTCACTTAGTCCATGACATCAAGTTTGTACTCTCCATTGAGTGCAAAATCCCAATGTTGTGCACTGCAATTGAGCTCCTTCCCAACACACCACCACTTGAGCAATGATTCTTAGCCCTCAAATCTCTCGATTAAGATCGAAGGGCCTCGTTATAGAACAATGAAGCATTTAAGAAGCATTCCAAATCCACATTTTATCATCAAGTCAACCTTCTATATTTTACCAAAGGATACCTTGTGTTGGCCTACGATATCGCCCACAATACTCTTGGCCATGGGAAATTTGAGTCCCTTTGACGAGGACCCTATGTCATCTGTCATTTCCTTACTAAGGGAGCCTACATTTTGGTTGACTTTGAAGGGGATATTTTCACACCGTTCGCACCTCCGGGATCCATACCTGATCATATTCAATGGTACTCTCAGTCGCTCATTCCAGTTCGGAGCCCCAAGGGCCCCTTTTGGTTCCCCAGACACAGGTACACATCACCTTTCTAGATTTTATTCTCAAGAAATTTTTATATATGCTTTATTTTCATATATGTTTCACATATGGTATTTGGTTTGTATGTACAAGTCCTCATCAATGGCCTCATTCACACCATTAGTTGTGGGTTTCCTTTATCCCTTTTAGATATACATTCAAAACTGGCATGAACTCCCACCCCATGCTCACAACCGCATTTTCCAATCATACCCCATGAAATTTATCCATGGGGTCCCTACGGGTGGCTCTACATCACCGTAACCTCCATCCATTATGGTGCTACCACCCGCTATCCTTCTCCCCCACATGAGTTATCCCACATACGTTGTCCCTTAAGCACATTGACACTCATGCTGATTTTTCCCCCTTAGGATTGGGAGTCCTTATAGTTTTTCATCTCAGAGAATGAACCTCATACTTCTTCTCATCATTTTTCTATCCTACCCACTATGGAATCCCATATCATTTGGTTTTAATTTTAATAGATGCACCTCTGCATCATCATTTACCCTACATTTCATCCACCACTACTTTCCCATCTACAAGCTCATCCTCCATTCATCTACCCGGTACCGAAACTAACCAATGTGGCCCCCACCCTCAAATAGTCTCTACTTTCACCCTATACCATCTGAGCCATACTTCTCTGGGGAACATGTTTTTGTACATGTACTTTCAACCCCATTATTTATTCATTTGGTAATTGTATAAAACATCTCTCAATTCCAGCAAGAACCATAGATTTTGGTCATCGCAACCAATGAAGTTTTTCCTTAGCACACAGCAACCCATGTCTCCCTTATTTGGGGAATTTTTACTTCCCTCATTACCTCTGCAATATATTTTTACCCTAGACAAAATTTTGACCATTACAGACACCCATGTCTCCCATAGCTATATTTTGACTTATTTTACATCTCCTTGCAATATCACCCATTCAACACAGTTGTATCCCATATCTAGTCATCCCCATGACACCATATCATGTTTTACGGTTGCTTCCATCCATCAACACCCCCACCCAAGGGAAGTTCTTGAATTCCCTATATATTCCAGACATTGGTCATGATTATCATCCCATTCACCTTCACCAATAAAGTTTATAACACCATTTTGATCAATTGATCTCAAGAAGCCATTTGCTTCTTGCAGTCGTGCCTCCTTCCTTTTCGACACCAACGCATAGTTCCAGGAAGGTGGTATTATCTTGGCTCTCATCCAACCATTAATGAGTAGCCTTGCACGACACAGAAAGAGTCACCATTGCATTCTAATGTCATTGACCTACATAACATTTGACACCAACCAAGTTTTATGTTACAATGTATCTTACTATGTGACCATTACAGTTTATAGTAGCATCTAAATACCTTTGAATTTGATAGGCCATCAATGCCTCCAAGTTGTTCACCTCTCAATTCAAAGCCAGTTCAGTCATATGAACTGTCATCTGTTATTTTTGAAGCCCCCAAGGGTGCTACAGATATCTAATTCACCAACAATATCAGTCACCATTATCATTTTATGGCTTCATGACATGAGCATGGGGCATGCTCGCCTCGCTTATGGAGAATACCTGGTACAAATATTTTTGTCCCCTCTCCCTCCAACATATTGCCCTCACCATCCCTCACTACAAATTTTTCTCGTGATTTTATACAATGACATCATCACCAAAATAAACAATGATGTATTTCAGTTATACATATGCTCCTAACCTCACACATCAGGGGGCATCTATTATCATCAAAAAATTGCTCACCAAAAGACAATGTATGAAGAAATGGTTAGCACAAGCAGAACATACTACCAATAATTATGGAAGGATCACACTCAATTTGGAAATATAATCACAAAACTATACAAAAGTGGTTATGAAGTTCTGCATGTATTCAACATAATCAACGCACTCACATCTTCACAGGCTAACACAACGTACAATGTGTTAGTCTCCTATAAATAGGTTGTTAGGATGGAAGTCAAAAAAGTATGATATGGTATAGTCATGTTTTGATCTCATAAAGACCATGGTATGATTTCTCTTAGGTTGTGATTCAATGGGTTTGTGATTGATAAGTTTGTTTAAGTCACAAAATAAAATTTGAGTCATATGGTATTAATGCTAAGATATGGGATGTCATGTCACTAAAAAGTCTTTATGAGAGGTCATGAGGTCAATTCAAGTTAGTTAGAGTCATTCTTGTCATAGTTCAAAGAATTTCATAAGATCAAATCTATCAGAGGCACATGGCATCATCAAGTAATCATTGTGCAATGCAAGTTGCTACACAACGTCCTAATGCTACACAAATCAAGTATGAAGGTATGATCAGGTATGATGGGTACAATTGATGGTTTACTTTGATTTTATCATTCAAATTGTTCCTCCTCCGGGTGAAGAAATCACCCAAATATCAATGTCTTCCTCTGCAAATTCATAATCTCCCACCAAGATCATTTCACATATCCAAACGCTATGTTTTTTGTTGCACACAGACTACAGGGGACGTTGCACATGACGCTGCACATAACACTACACATATGCAAATTACTTTTTTCTCACACCTCCCAGCAGACTTTTCAATTTCTTGGATGAAGTTTGAAAGGAAAACCTTTCTTATGAACCCAAAGCTTCTAGCTTCGCCTTGCATCTATATCCTTTGCTTTATCAAATTGATTTTTTGCAATTCGTTGCACATCTGCAGACGCTGCATTTTTTTCTATGCACAATCCTATTTTCTCATTTTCATAAGATATTGATATATACCATAATTATGGCAACTCCATAGGGAAAAAGAAGCAACACAAAGGGTGGTGATATCATAAGATTTGAGCCTCAGGGTTTAAATTTAGTGAATGCAGATCCAACAATCAAAGTCTCTTTTGAACAACTGGGTTGTATCAGGTTTTCTAAAAAGATTCAGGGATACAACATGCAGGTGGAAAAGGAGTTTGCATTAAGTTTTAATGGAATTAGGGCTAAGGTGGGAAACCTCCAGTTTCAAGTTTTTGAAGAAACTATTTCTACTGCAACATAGATCCATGCTCATGGAGAAATATGGTTCAAAGTTATGAAATTGGATCTATCCTACTATCATGATTTTTTGAAACCTGAATTTAGAAACACCAACTTTGGAGCCAACATACCTAGAGAGATTCTATTGGAAAGTCATAGTAAGTTTTTGAGGGTAACCCAAAGGTTCTTCACATGTGAAGGGAGATTCACTAGGGTATACCAATACCATACCATACTTTTAATTCATTTCACTCGTAAGAAACCCTTGAATCTCCCCTATTACATTTCCAAAATCCTAGGAAAGATGGTTGACAGAGTACAAGTAAGGAGAGATCAAGGAGAATCTAGCCTCTTTCATTTTTATTTTATAAAGTTCTTGTTATTAGAAGAGCTTAGAAAGACAAAACATGATTGGGAATGTTTTGTAGCAATATCACAAATAGCAGTTGATTCTTCAAGCAACCCTAAAATAATGAGAGACACACCTTCATCAATAGAAAATATCACCACTTCTATTCATCAAATTTCTATAAAGAAAAAACTGAGGAACCTGCAATAAGTCAACAAGTTAAAAAGAAAGGGAAAAAGATTCAATTTTCCCCAGAAAAGGTCATAGCCCCTAGAAAACCAGTTATTAGGTCAACAGCTAAAACTATGCCTACCATGCACTCATCACAAGTACCCATGAAATCCTTAATGAGTGTGAGCCTACAATGGACCATACCATATTCATGGTGAAAAGGAATCTGCCTCTACATAAACAGCTTAAGAATATATATATAAGAATCATATGACCTTGAGAAAGGAAAACAGAGCCCTCAAACAAAGTTTGCAACAGTTAGAGACAAAAAAGAAGGGGAAATGAAAGCTTGACTTTCTTTTTGAAGAAACATAAATTTAATCCCTTGGAGCTAAATTCATCAAATTTTCCTTTTTTTGGCTATGTGCAGCACGAGGTCCTAATTCCAAATTATTACAATCTCCTAACTATTCACATGGTGTTCTTGTGCATACTAGTATATTTAATGGATTATTATACATGATAATTTTTTGTTTCCCTGATACATTTTGGAAATCTCATATTTGAATTGTGAAAGAAAAATTTACAGTTTCACAGCAAGCACGCTATGTGTTGATACTGAGAGGGGGGTGAATCAATATCAAGTACAATTTAAAAACATTTTTCAACTTATACTTAAACTATTCAATTATATCCAATGATCAATGAACAATAGTATAAGAGTTACAACAATACACCATGCACAATATATGAGAAATAATCAATAGTTTTTGTTCAAGGGAAGTAATGACTTCCAAAGGTAGCTACAGCTTCCAAATGTAAAGGGAGGGATAAACCTCCAAGAGGAAGATACAATACTCCAATATCAAGA
>ML790703.1:215676-252473 GCA_009831015.1 Picea engelmannii
ACAATCCTCCAATATCAAGAGAGAGTTGAAATCTCCATCCTTGCCCCTTCCTTCCACCCAAGAATATATGAGAGATAATAAAACTTTACATTAAATCATCACCATCAACCAATCATCACATAGAACCTGATAATGCTTCCTGAAACTTTTTCAATTTCTGCAATTATTCAATTCTTGGAGTACTTTGATCCTGTAGATAATATTACTCAATGTATTCTCTAAAACTCCTCCAATTTTCACTCCTTGAATCCTCCCCAAAAAGAGGTTATAGAAAGAATGGTAGACTTTATTCAATTCTGGTTTGTTCAGAAGACCCAACTTGTACAGCATTCCCCGCACTCAATATTTAACACCCGATTCTGAAACTTGCACACAAGAAAATAAAGTCTGTAATATTTCCAATGGAAGTAGTCCCACTTCATTTGGATTTTGTATGAAGAAGTTATGACTATTTTACCTGGAACACCTGTTTATTTACTAGCTTCAGGACTGGTCACAAACCCTATCTTCCATAGAGTGTATCTCCATAATTATAGCAAATCAAGAGCTGAAATTTTTACCAGAGGTACCTTGATATGTCTTCTCAATACCATAGAGATTTCACCATTTGAATCATTCTATAAAAAACGTTATAGCAAAAATGGTAAGATGACTTGAAAATAACATACCTTAGAACACATCACCAAAAGTCTTCATCCTCCCTTGAAATCCGGCCTTCTTTTCTTCTTATTTCATCTGAAATTCAACTTGTATCAAATGAATGTATAATTGTGTTTATTTATACCATTTATGTCACTTCCTTTTAACATTAGGGCCGACCTAACACTTTCTTATTTTGTAATTCTTTTCTTTAATTATCTCCAAGGCCTACATGTACTTCCTTCTTCAATTCACTTTGTCATCTTCAAAAATTAATTTCTCCTCAACCATGAGGATCCACGTGATGTGACACATACCATTGGAAACAACATGATGTATACTACCCATTCATGGGTGTTGTATATGCATGTGAGTTTTCCTTCATGTCCAAATACCTTTATCAATCTTGCAGTCCAAAACCCATGACTAGGGTTGACATCAATGACAACAACCAATCTTCCAACACTATGCAACTATATCAGTCTATTTTTAAGGAGTAGTACAAGGTTCTTGTCAAATTTTGGAATGGTATATGCCAATGGGAAAACGAGATAAAAACTATTGCATCAATTTAACCAATCAGATCAAGCAAAAGCAGGAAAATATTAAAAGGGTTAGTAGCTGAGAAACTGGTAAACATTGTTGTGCAACTGCATTGTTCTTTTTCTGTAGGTTGTTGTTGCGCAACAGCCATGATGTGGAACAGTGACAGAGCAACCATTTTGTTTCCAAATGGAAAAAATTGGGTCGTCACAGGTGTCATCTCGCCTCCAGCAAGTATTAAGGTCGAAGAGCATCATCTTAGGGAATCAAACATTGATTTTGATCAAGTTATTATGATGTAATTAATGAGTCCAAGTTGACTCCTTTTTGTTAGTAGTTTGTTGAATATTTTGTTTTTGAATATGTGAAACCGATTAGCATTATCATAGGATGATAGTTGGATTCTAATTTAGGAGCATAGGAAGATATTTTTGTATATATTTCATGTAGTTATGAGAGCTAAGGGTTGGAAAGTTTGTAAGGAAGAGACTATTGAATACTTTTTGTAATTTCTATCTGATATTAATAAAATTACTGGATCATAAGTCCCTAATATTTGACTCCAGAGATACATGTGATTGTATTACTTTGTGCATGTGATCTTACAATTTTGTCTTCTAGTCTAAATGCATCTATGTTGTATGGATTCTTCTTTGTGTTAATATGAATTATATGTATCATAATTCATTTGTAGTTGATTATTTGTTGCATGTATTTCATTTGTCCTTCTACCATAATCACCTTGGGATTCATCCTTGTTAGATTCCTTAAGGGGTTATTTCTTTTCTCTGTGATCTTCTATCTACAACGACGTCTAATTGGCTAAAAGAAGTGCTCTTTATCTTGCCTCTGATAAGTCACTTTTCAATCTAACAAGTATCCAGTAAACCTTCATTGATTTCTAACTTTTCTGTGACTCCATTTCCCAATGAAATTTTTGTCCACGTTACCACCAAATCATTAAATTCATTCCAAAATTAGAGATCTAACCTTTGATTCAAAACCAAGTCAATCCTTTCAATTATTGATTTGAAGAAAGAGAGCCCATTCTGGGTTGGAAGGGCCATCTTCTAGCCTCAAGTTCATTTGTGGTTACCTCTATGATTTTCATCCTCAGCCAACGCAATTTATAGAGTTCTAACACAATGTGCATAGTGCGCGGTCCACGTGACTGATAGTCGGAAAAACCGTGTGGATACGGAAACAACACATTCATGATTTTGGTTAGGCTTCAACCACTTATGGGGTGGAGCAGATCAAAACCATACCTAAAATCTCCCCAAAATTCCACCTAATGATCATTGAAAGGGATGGGAGGTACCTTCAAAGACCTCCCATTCACATTTGAAACTAGTTTGGAAAAATCTTTCCATCCTCCTATAAATAGAGGGGCATTATATGCAAATAAGAAGAAGAAATTTGAGTATTTTTATGTTGTTCAATTTGTCTTCGAGAATCCATATTTATCCTAGAACTCTTTGATAATTCATAGCAAGTGTTTCACCTCTCTCCTCTTGAGAATTTCAACAATCAACTCTTCACCATTGTATTTTCATTTTTAGCTGTTGTTAGAAGTCTAGAGAAATCTTTGTATTTGGGGACTCAAGAGCCTTCCCAAATGTTATCACTGAAATTTCATCCACAAATGGTCATAGGAATCCATCATCTCCAAACACCTATTAGTTCATTCATAGCCCCAAAAATACATTTCCAAAGGGCACAAAAACTATACAATTGGTTATAAAATTGGCATGCACAGAAACACTATAGGAAGCGTGTGCACGTGCACAGGCCAAAGAAGTCAAAAAAGAGCACATACTCCTAATGCACGACTGTGTACAATAAAATCCATGCAGTCATGTGAACGAAACATTTATGGTTCTTGTCATCTCCTCACCCACTTCTAGTTCATCTCCCAAGTCGATTTGACCCTCAAATCTGAGTTGAATCCGAGTGGGGGGTTGTTCAAAGACCTAAGGGTTCCCTAAAGGGCCCCTTGTTCACACTAAAGACTAGTTGGATAGTGCCTCAAATATTTGCTATAAAAAGAGGCCATGGGTACACTATGAATTCAAGAATCTCATTGTATTGTTATGTTGCCTATATTCTCCTACAAGGAACCTCTTTCCTTCTTGGAGAATACTAGCATCATCTCATTAAGCTATTCACCTCACCTCTTGAGAGAATAAGCTTGGATTTATTCACCATTTACTTTCTATTTTTCCTTTTGTAAGAAGATATCTCACATAGGGGACTCAAGAACCCTCCCTTGGAGGAGGAGGGGATCCATAAGTCCCCCTTTCTCTTTGGTGTTTTCCCACTAATATAATTTCTCCATTGGTGGCAGGAATATTGGTCAATTGTTTGATTGATTTTGGTTCTAATTTCCCTATGCATTTTAGTTTTGTTTCTTTAGTTATTATTAGCTTAGTTGTTTTTTTATTTCATGTGATTGAGTCATTTGATTCATACACTAACCTTTGTCCTGTCTAGTAGGCCCAACTAGACTTGCAAGTGTCCCTCCTTTGCTCATTCAACTGGCGAAAAGGATACAACACCAAGGAGGAAGATGGAACTCATAAGTTTCCATATTTCTCCTAGGTGTTATCAATTTGAAGATCAGATTCATTTGGTAGATATTCCTTGTGTCTCTTTCTTGCATCAATTTTAGTTGTTACATGCTTAGTTTAGTTTTATTTATTTGTTCTTTCTTTCTTGTTTTTTTATTCAATTGAGCCACTAATCAACTAAAAATTTGTTGTATTGTCTTGCTGGCCTAACGAGATATTTAAGGGACCTCTTTTTTCTCACCCAAGTGGAAAAAATAACTTAACAATAAGAATTGATGAACACCAAATGAGTTAATGGAAAGAGCATTGGTGGTTTTTCTTTGTGTGTTGGAAGAGTTAGCCTAAAAGGATTCGACGTGCACCAAATAAATTCTTGTGAAAGGTGTCAAATACACCAGGGGTGTTCGTAAGAAGGTATCTTAACAATTCGAAAAAAATTCATGTGAAGTGCGGGTGAGTAACTATGGAAACCAACGATGTTTGCATTAACTCCTCCAGTCAAAAATGGAGGATTTTATACTAAGTCTTCATGTTAGCACTAGAATTCACCTTCAGATTGCATTGAAGGTAAGCCCAGTACCCATCAGTTTATACAGTAAATGTAAATGATTTTTAGGTGATCAAATGGAGAGGACTCGATGATAGTAACATTCTAACTCATAAATATGGACTAGCATGTACCATCCATTGAGGCCTTGAATCAAATCCAGTCAGTAGGTTGGAGTAAGGGTGAATAGGAGGAAGATTTAGTGAGAAAGGTGTAGAGGTCTGCTATGAACATCATATTTTCTAGCAGCCTAAGGAGGAAAAATTTAAACACAAGGTCATATTGGATTCAAATTTCAAGGAAGCTAAAAGAAATCATAATAGTACTATCATCAAATATTTATCATAATACAGTTACGACAATCCATTTGAATCAATCAAGCATGAACTCTCTCAGTATCAGAGGAAAATAAGACAAAGTAAGAAAGTTGACTTAGATTAACCAAGTTGTCTCAAGAGCAAATACATCACCAGAGAACCAGTGTTCTTCCTAAAAATATTACAATAGCAGGGATCTTGGCTCAACCATTCCACACACACCACTTGAAAATATCAAAATTGAGTGTTTATACTCAAAACAAAAATGACATAATAATAATCGAGAAGCTACATTGAAGGCATTACGTGTGCATGCTTCATGTCAGACTATGTATACAGTCTCTGACCAGACGTGAACTATGATTAGATGTAAGAGGACTTTAGAATGAACCTGCTGATGAGATGACTAACTAGTGGTCCTTTCCTACGCTTTCTACTTATGGAATAAATGAAGTTCAACCACCACCAACCACCTTAATAACTGCTTCATTGGGATCGAAGATGGCTCAATTCAACTTTTCAACTGTAAGATGTGGCAGCCTCAACATTCTCCACATGGATCTGAGTTGGATGCTTACAAGGAAGCCTGACGACAAACGTGGTTGTTGTCGAAGTGATTGGCACACTCGGTATGGAGTATTAGGCGGGAGATGTCCAGGGGGATAGTTGTAAATGGACGAGGAGACTGACGATAGTGTGGGGGGAACGCAAGAGGGAGATGAGGTGTAATGGGATGGAGGTGATGTGGAGCGAGGTGGCACAGGTGGCAGGAGATGAGAAGGGGACAAGTACTGGAAAGACAGTGAGTGGAAGATATATGGAGGGAGAGGAAGTGATGAGGGGCAGCCATTTGTCGGCCTGGGATAGGACACTATGTGCACATACACATATCGGGGCTGCGAAAAGTGGTTTGGAACCTCCCCTCTTTTGGGCCTAATGTGTGCCTCTGGCCAACATGTATCACCTTCACAAACCACGACTATTTTTCTCGACCTGCTCTACCTTTTTTATCCTGTGCGCATGTTGAGGCCCCGATATGGCCATAGATTGTTGATCTGGGGTGCTCAACTCTCGACCACCCAGATCTGCAAGCACCTTATCATGTCGCACCAAAACATCCCATCACTCCTCCAACCTAGGATATAAGCCAAATTGTGGGGTTTTTTTCCATTTCCTTTTAGCATTTCGCCAAGGGGCCAACTTCCTAGGAAAACAACCCCTCGCCCCCTTTACAAATTTATGTGATAACACTTCCAATAAAATCGAGTGAGTTGGTACAAACATCCTCGAAGGTTTTGGAGTATTTTACCTCAAGTATGTCGATGAGTAGAGCAAAAACTAAAGAAGTTTGGATTAACTCCCTTGAAGAGGTCGACGCGATAACATTAAAAGCTTCAGACGAATCAAATATTTTAGTGCGAAAAATGCCAGTTAGGCTAGAATATTTTCATAGTTATCTCCCCAGTTTACAATGCATTTTCTTGAGTTTGAACTAATTCTTGGAGTAGGGTTTTAGCTTAGGCTCCTAAATTTAATGATAAGGTTGTGAATGGGTTGGATATTCACACATAGATGGTTTTGAATAGGCTTAATGAAATTTGGGATTGGTGGAAATGTCCACTAGCTAAGGTAGATAATTTCTTCTCCTTTTAGTTTTTAGTCTTGTTGATTAGTGCTCGGATGATTAAGGGGTTTATATTTTGAGGTTGAAAAAATTCTACGGATGACATTGGTTGTGGCCCAAACAAAATCATTGTTGGGTTTGGGCCAAGGTGAGAGGTGGAGGTTATGTCACAGGGTAAAGGGGAAAATTCACTGTTGCCGCAAAGAACTTATGAGAGTAGGGTCCAAAGGGAAGAAAATAAAAAATTAATAATAAAACTTTAACCCTAGAACAATTTTATCAGTGAAAGATAAATGGTAAAGTTGGATTTAGGGCTTACCTAGCAATGAATTGACATGTGTACCGGGTAGTTTGATGGTGGGTTGTTCTCTCTCTTTCAACAACTTGACAATGTACTCGCTCTGGAGCTCCTTCTCTCTTTTTGTTCACTTGGTAAACAAAGGTGAAGAAAAGATGGGTGAGCAAATTCTTTTATAGGCTTTAAGTGGAATAAATGCAATGAGAAAAAGTCGTACATTTCTACCAAAGGAAATTATGGGAAGTTCTCTAGTATACAATGGAATACCTTGTGCCAAATTCCCCAGTGTAAACCATGGGAATTTATGTGAAGTATATCGGTGGTTGCAGAGGGTAAGGGATGAACTCCTCCTATCAAACCAGGGTAGTTTACATAAAGTCATTCGATGATAAAAATATCATTCAGATACTTATGAAGGAAGTATCTTAATGGTTACTAGAGTTGTTGGAGGGAACTCCTTCGGTGTACACCATAGCAGTTTCTGGTAACTCCTTCAGTGTATACCAGAGGGATTTACACTAAGTTTCCATGAAATCAGGAACTCATCTTTGAAATTTTTCTTAAGTTCCCAAAGTTAAAAAATGCAAACTCGACCAAAATATGAAACTTAAAGTGTCATGCTTAGAGAGGGATAAGAAATAATTAAGAAAAACACAAGTAAAGGATTTTTCAAAGAATAATAAAAGGGGAATCAATTTTCTTGGAGGGGGATTAGCAAGAAAATGGAGGGTTGTTGGTGCCTAACACAATAGGACCCATGGGCTCTACTAGATCCTTCTATATCAATAGAATAAATTATACATGTATGAAATACTATTCCTTGGTCTATAGAGTAGATAGTTTTTCAGGCTATTCTAGTGGCCTTTGTAGACACTGATAAAGCCTCTTCATCAACATAGGAGCATGATCAGTTCATCGGGGATATTGACCATTCTATTTTTCATGATTTCCTCGATGACAAACTACTTTCAGATGAGGTTATCCTTGAATCCATGTCTATGGCTAATAAAACATGAGAAGAGATGTATCATCAATCATTATTTCTTCCCAATCTAGAAATTTTTACAGTTGACAAAAAAACCTTATTCCATGTGGATATATTGAGTGGTACCAAGGAACCACCCTAATTGATGATGAATATGAGGAGGAAAAATTGGTTAATATTGTAAACTACATACCCCTCAATATCTCTTCAGAACTTGTCCCATCGTAAAGAACCTTTATCGAAGATAATGCTTCTTGTGGAAAATCTTATAGATCCCTTTCTTGAGAAGGACCTATGAGTTCATTGAAAGTAATCCTTAGCTTAATCCCCATGAAGGGATCTACCTAAAGAGGTACTACAC
Source organism: Picea engelmannii (assembly GCA_009831015.1). Taxonomy (NCBI): domain Eukaryota; kingdom Viridiplantae; phylum Streptophyta; class Pinopsida; order Pinales; family Pinaceae; genus Picea; species Picea engelmannii. Next base: position 223,561 of record ML790703.1, read on the forward strand.
TTATGAGGTAGACATGCCTAAAATTACCCTTGTAATTATTGTACATTAGTAGTTTTAACATCACTTATCTTTATATTTTTATTTTTATTTAGTATTTTCTTACCATGCTTTGTGCTTGGTTGGAAGATGTTGTCAAATGCACCTATGTTTGTGGGATTTTAGATGGTTCTATCTGGCACACTTGGAAGCTTTCTTCCATCGCTTGGGTGATCTATTCTCACATAGGATAGCTTGTGACCTTAGGAGGTTCTTCCCTCAGACCATAACCTAATAATGTGGTCGAGTATAGTGTTGTAATCGAATTGATTTATGAGGCTATTTCAAAAATAATTAGTCATTTATTAGTTCACCTAGATCCATATCTATTGGTTTTGCAGTTAAACATCATGTACAAGTTCGATGATCATGCACTTCTATACAAATTATTACAGGTGTGGCTTCTCAAATGATATTTTGAGTTAATTACTTACGTTCATATTCTGATAAGTTTCAATCATTTATATGATGCATTGGATAAATATGTATTAGATTATCATTTGTCTCATTAATAAAAATCAAAGAATCCATGTACATATCATGGAAATAAATCACAACATCATTATGAATATAAGTAAAGCTAAAGATTATGTGTATACATAATTAAGTTCCATCAAGTGCAAAAAATATGGATTATGATGTACAAAATTAGGTTTCCTAACCTCTGATAATACATATACGAATGGTGCCCCCGGGGGGGGCAGCTCAATTAGCAAGTGCCATGAAAATGAAGTTCCATGAGGTTTCGAGTTCAACTCCCCTGACTTACCTTGTGTGTCGCGTAAGGGGCATCGTGGGCACACCTGGAAGTTATAGTGGTAGCAGTTGGATAACACGGCCACGTGTAACGCGAGCATGTGCCCAACTAGTTGTTGATTCCTCCAGACAAAAAAAAAAAAAAATACATACACGAATGGTAGTGAAAAATGGATCAAACACATTTAGGCCTCAAGCCCCAGGTCAGCATGGGTCTCATGGTAAAATAAAATGGCATTCACCACCAATTGGAAAAGTCACACCTAGGCTCATGGTACTCCAACTACTTGATGTTGGATGTGCTTAGGAAGGTCCTTTATCTGTGCCATTGGAACCTGGTAGTTCAATCCCTCCAAGTTCCTATGCATTGTGTGCAAGGCCCTTTCAATGTCTCTTCCAGGATGATCCTCACCTCTTCCCTTGCGTTGATGTCTCAAATAGCCTTCTAGTCACACTAGTTCAACATTTGTGTCCTCGGAACATTTTTTTAGTCATACTTTATGTTGATGAAAAAGAAATGGAAGTCCTTATACCAACAGTTTTGAATCTTGCTGGGATAAGGAAAGATAGGTAGGATTATCACCCTAGATTTATAACCTTAACAAAAATATCAATTACCCCTCAAGAAATATGTACTTGGGCCTATTGTTATTTTATATGGGTTTTAACAAGAGAAAATAAGAAAAATAATTGTATGTAAAATTTATAATAGATTTGAAAAATAATCAAGAAAGGAAATATGAGACATTATTATACAACAAGTCCAAATATGAGACCAAAACCAACCAATGATTTTATTGATTCAATTCCAAATTACAGTCAAAACTTTCTTTTCATACCACTGCGAGGGTAAGGACCAAAGTTTGACTTAGAAATCTAATGTGGAATGTTACATCACACGAAGACCACTGATGTATTCAAAGAAAAGACCAAGACTAAGAACACTAGCTCAACTAGCCACAAATGCATCATTGTCTTGACTCTGCAAAATAATTCTAATCAACATTGAAAACTAATTCATAAATCAAATTACAATTAACAAACTATCAAAACAAATGATTGACTTTTTGAAGCATGTCAAAAATATATGCTTCTTAGTCCTTGTTCTTTCCACCTTCTGTATAACTCCGTTGTCAACAAGAAGATTCATCCCTCATGTAATTCAGAAATGAATGGAATATGAATGAAATCTCACTTTAGAGAAAGAGCAAACCTTATCATAATTTTTCCTCTCTATTCTCTCATGCTTGTCCCTCCATCAAGTATTCCTTTTATTAATCAAAAGGTAGTTTTATTAGTTTCAACCACCTTTATTTATGTAGTTAAATATTTTTTTATTAAGAGGGACAATTATTAATAAATATTAAAAATAATAGAGGGTTTTAATAAATAATAATTGTTGGCACAAAATCAAGACTAGGGTTCTCGACAACCACCAACAAAAAGATTCCATTGTAGCCTACGAACTTTGGCATATTCAACCTTATGGAAGGGAAGGAGGTTTTTTGACAGGCATAATTGACCACTTGTCAAAGCAAGAGAAACAACTTGGTTTGAGGTCCTTAGAGCAAAACCTAAGTCGTTTGGTATGGTTGTTCCTGACAGGTTTTATGGCTTTGTTATCTAACGAAACAATCTTCCCTCATAAGAGAAAATATATAAAAAAGTTATCCTAAGGATACTACGAACCAGTATTTAAAATTATAATTCTAAATAAAAACAAATCTAAAATATTTAGATTAACTACTTTAAAGGAAATAAAATAATAAAAAACTAACTAATTTGTACAGATGTACAAGATTCTGGAAATCTTGTGAAATGGAAATTTTAAATCAATAATAACATAACTATATCCCATGCAAATGATAAAAAAGCCCAATCATATACAAGGAGAACTACATAAATTCCTACAAAACGCTCAAGACAACAAACAACATGAGAAACATAAAATAAATTCATATGCTTTCAATCAAACTAGAGAAAAGTGATTTTAAACATGAGAAAAATAAGTCTAATCAAACTAATCATAGTAATTTAACTAACCTTTAAATAAATGATTCACATTTAAAATCATAAGTATAAGCAAACTACAAAGCTAAAAGAACATAAATAAAACTATCTTGGCCAAGAGCTTGTTAAAATATGATAATTGAATCTTCCTTCACATTAAATGTAATAATCACCTATCAGCGGCAAGCAAGAGTCATTTAAGCAATTTGAGATTTAAAAAAAAATACTAAACAGAGGCACGGTCAAGCAAAGATTCGTAATCTCTCTAACTGCAAAACAATTATGATATCAATTCTAACTGCATTTCAAAATCAAACATATGGCATTTTTTTTAGTTTGTGAAGAACATTCCATGAACTGAAACACACATATAATTAATAATAAAATTTATTTAACTATTGTTGATAACAATCACAATAGTCAAAATGTAATCCTCTATCTTACAAGAAGAATCAATATAAGTAAGAATAGTGAATTAAAAAGTTAACCATTTATCTTTAAATAACAATTTAAATATTTATCAGTCATATAGTTTTCAATAAAAATATGAGACATAGTCAAGATTTTACTTGAAAACAACCTAAGTGAAAACAACGAACAATTAAAGAAAAGACTACTTATAAATCATGCATTGAAACAAAAAAAACTTACAAAAGCATTGATAGTAATATCCTATCATGCATTGATAGCAAAAATCCTAATATGTTCATCATTCCTCCTCTTGTTGGAAACACCTCCATATCTACGTATTTAAAGTAAAGCACAATTTTATTATAGAAATAGAATTAAGAAAAGGAAACATAATTCCTCTATGGTTTATAGAGACTAATCTCCCCCTCAGTTCTGTTCTTCAGTCACATATTTAACATATTTATCAACTTAACGAGAACTCTATAGAGTTCTCGTTTTTTTGTGGGTCCAATTTTTTACCCTGTTTTTTAAAATGGTGTTATCGGTAGCATGTCCCTTCTGTTTTAGGTGTTTTTTTTATATTTAAAATTTTTCGATTCACAATGTTTCCACATTATTTTCTTAAATGCTTATTTTTCATCTTTTTTCAAATTTTTCAAATTTTGTTTTTTTTATTCAACGATGTTTTAAGTCATTTATTCATGCTTCTTTCAATCTTAAAAATATTTTTTACTATTAACTTTTTTGAAGTTATCATTTTTCATATAATTTTGTCTCCTTAATAAATTTATTGTTCCTTACTTTTTAAATATAGTGGAAAACGTCATTTTTAATACATTGTTTACCTTTACTTCAATACATAGAAAAAAAATGTAATTAAATAACATTATTTTTTAATATTTAGAAAACAAATATACATTTTATAGCCATATATAATAAAAAAACATATACATTTTGGTACCTATTTCTTTAAAATAGCATGTCAAATAAAGCATTTTTATGGACATAATTGAACAAAAAAATTAAAAATTTTATAAAAAAAATTATCATTTTCTTTCATATTTCTATACATTTGAAGTAAAAAATGACAACATTTAATAAACTTTTTCAATGTACAGTGATTCACATATAAATAAAATGAAAAAGAAAACAATAAAAAGATTCACCACAAAACAACAATAGATATATCTTCATTCTTATTTTAAAATTTGAAAGTCAAAACATTACAGTTATAGCTCATCAAAAAATTGCAAAATTGAGCATAGTCTTCAAGGGAATCTTAAAACTAATCAACAATATCATATATCCCAAATTCATCATTCTCAATAAACACATTATCATCTTCTTCAATGTTATTTTGTGCTTACATTGTGTCATTTTGTTCTTCCATTGGCTCTTTGATATCCGCAAGTTCTTCAAAGTGATCATCTCCAATCATTCCTCCTAATTATACTCGAGGTTCCTTTGACATTTTTACCACCTTTTATTCACTAAAATCTTCTTTCCTCAAGCCAACTTCTTGCATTTCATCTGGAAGAGTTGGAATAACATTATTTATTTGTTGAATAAAACTGCACTGCATCGGGTCACTTTCAATGGCTATGCAGTTCCTTCCTTTTTGTCAGCAACACGCTAATGTTGTACCTAATCACCAAATACAAAATAAATAATAAATTTAGATACTATAAAAAGACATAAATTAAAAATAATATAATATAGAAGTATGATTTCATAAATATTAGATCATAATTCTTACCTGAACCCAAGAACAAATCCAAAACTCAATCTTCTTCATTTGAAAATGTATCTATAAGATAATTAATTAATGCTTGTGGTTTTTGACAAATGTTAACCATCTCTCCTTTCAAATATTTTCCCTCATATGTTATATTTCTAACCACAACATTGTATACCAATATACTACTAGGAGTGTCTCCATCCTTTGCATTGACAAGAATAGAATTATAAGAATCATCTTGTGTCCAGGTTGCAAGATGATTCTTATAATTCTATTCTTGGGGTTGGACAGGCTAGGGTGATGTCGGGCATCACCCCAGCCTCCCTGCAGCTAAGGCATGGTCCCGTGGGACCGTGCCTTAGCTGCACAAGCCCCGAGCATTGCCCAATAACCACCAAGGGCCAAAAATAAAAACATTTAAGTAAAAAACAATACAAAAGATAAAAAAAATTACAAAAGTATACCTAAATTTGACTTTTTTTTCTTCGTTTTTTTCAAAACATATTAAGGATTTTGTTAAAAAAAAATAAAATTAATCTCAATTTTTTAAAAAAGTTGGTATTTTTTTAGAAAAAATTTGAAGACATCTAAAAAAATTTAAGGTTTTTTTCCGCATGAAAAAATATCATGAGATTCAAAGATGATCTTATAATTGTTGTTTTGGTAAATGGTAAGAATTTAAAAAATAACTAACCTATGAAATGCTAGATTCTCCTAGGATGTCTTCTCAATGTTTCTCCCTTGTATCTTGCTCCAAATCCTTTAATGAATACTGCCCAAGATATCACACAATGTAAAAAGACAAAACAAGATTGTGTATATATAACACAAACAATATAAATTACTATTAGTATAACGAATGTGAGATAAATAAAAATTAGATATATTGTCTACATATATACCTAAAATTATATGGATCATTGCTATGTTTATTGAATGTGGGGTAAATAAATAAACATGAGAAATATTGTAATTAACAAGTAAATAACGAAATAAAAGAGTAAAATATGTTTTTAAATTTTAAGGGAAAATAATAAAGGGAAAAAATGGGTGGAAATTTTGGAGGGAAAAATTTGAGGGTCAAATTTTGGAGAAAATATTTAGGGGTGAAATTTTGGGGAAAATTTTGAGGGGGGAATTTTGGAGGGAAATTATTATTATTTTTTTTTTTGGGGGGGGGGAGAGGGAAAAGATCATTTTGCAAGTTATAAGAATGTCATTGGGAGGGTGAGCATTTGTATCATTCTATGTTCTTAGAGAGAAGGGTCGGATTTGTCAGATAAAGAAGATTTTATTTCTGAGACATTAGCAAATTGTTCTCATACCTCTTCTGTTGGGACTGGGAAATGGGATGGGAATGCTTGTAATGCAAATGACGCATCATATTTTGATCATAGTGCAAGCAATTTTATTCAGCATGTTCGTCATGAAAGTCCTAAATCAGAGGACTTTGAAGGCACTGATGATGAAGAAGAGGAATATGATGATGATAAATATATTCAATAGTTTAATAGTAATGAAAATAATCAAAATCTAGGTCAAAGTGGAGACTATGATCAACGTCTAAATGATTGGGATGAAAAATTTTCTCCAAGTGAGGAGTTTAAAGGTATCGATGAATATTTCCAAGGCACCAATGAATATGGTGAAGAATTTCCCTCAAGTGGAAATTTTAAAAGAAATGAAGATGATTATGACAATGGTGGACACTCTTTCCCTAGTGGGGAATTTAAAGACAACAATGTTGGTGATGATAAATTTCCTCCAAGTGAGGATTTTGAAGGTACTGATGAATATTTTTCTCCAAGTGAGGATTTCTAAGGCATGAATGAGGATGATGAAGAATTCCCCCCAAGTGGGGATTTTAAAAGTAATGATGATGATTATGGCAATCTTGGATAGTCTTTCTTGAATAAGAATTTTAAAGGAGACAATGTTGGTGATGATGATTTTCCTCCAAGTGAGGATTTTCAAGGCACCGATGAAGATAATGAAGATTTTCCTCCAAGTGAGGATTTTCAAGCCAGTAATGAGCATGATGAAGAATATCCCTCAAGTGGGTATTTTCAAAGTAGTGGAGATGATTACGTCATTGGTGGACACTCTTTCCCGAGCGATAAATTAAAAGGAAACAATTTTGATGATGTTGATTTTCCTCCAAGTGAGGATTTTCAATATACTGATCAAGATTTTCAAGGCACTAAGCATGATGGTGAAAAGTTTCACTCAAGTGGGGATTTTGAAAGAAGTGAAGATGAATATGTCAATGGTGGACACAATGTTGATGATGATTTTCCTCCAAATGAGGATTTTCATGGTATCGATGACGATGATGGAAAATTTTCTCCAAGTGAGAATCTTAATGGCATTGACAGTCTTATGGGTGATGATGATTTTCCTTCAAGTGAATATTTGCATGGAAGATCCAATGACATTGGTGAGGATTGTAATCATGTTTCTAGTGATTTTGATATTACTCTCATGAACGAGATTATTAATGAATATGATGGACCTATGAATTAAGAGAATGTTCTCAATCATTCAGTTGCGACAAATCAAGGTCATTGACATTCTCTAGTTCAGTCTCCTGACAATTTTTTTCTTGATATTCCTTCTGGTGATAAGGAAAATCCTTCCAGTGAGGATGATGAAATAGTGGAGACACTGCAAAGAAACATTGTGTATAGGACTAGGACTAGACCTTTTTATATCAATCCAATTCATTCTAGTTATACAAAGTCTAGGAAAGAATTTCTCACTAAATCAATTTCCATAAGTGAATTGATTTCAAGTGAATGTTGTCAAAATAATTGTTTGAAAAGCATGGACTACATGTATGCCTTGAATAAAAGGAAGATATATTTGTCAATGAATAAGAGCATGCAAAATTCATATTTGATGGGGTGCATGATATCCACCAATATAGGATATGATTATCGCATTGGGAATATTTCACTTTGTAGAAAGGCTTTCAAAAAAATTCACTCAATTGGTAATCTTCATCTATCAAGAATCCACACAAGGTTGGAAAAGATCCTTCATTTTATTCAAAGGTACATCATGGACAAGAGAGTGGGCCATTGAAAAACACTACATTGTCATAGATGTGTGATTTCTTTTCCAAACATGGAGAGTGTATGCCAAATAGAGACACAATACATATTCTAGATAATTTCTCAAGAAGGGAAATCTACAACTTGTAATAAGGATATGTTGAAGGTGTTGAAGCACTAGTACATTTGTGTCAAATTTTGATGGTGTGTTTGACGCAATTGCCACTTTATATTTTCGGGAGAACGACAAACAACAGACCCCCTCAAACGTCGTTTCACATGACGTTTCTTTTTCGACGACATAGATTTCATCATAAGACCGACGTCTTGGAGGTGGCAAGACTGAAGTTCTGGACATGGAAAGAGAGACATCCTGAATGTGGCAAGAGAAACGTCCGGGACATGGCAAGAGAGATGTCCTAGATGTGGCAAGAGAGATGTCTGAAATGTGGCAAGAGAGACGTCTTGGGTATGGCAAGAGAGTCGTCCTTGACATGGCAAGAGAGACGTCTTGGACGTGGTAAGAGAGACGTCTTGGATGTGGAAAGACAGACGTCTTGGAGGTGGCAAGAGAGACATTAAGCGGTATCAGCTCCGACGTGGTTGTTATGGGAGCAACACTCTTGGAGGTGGCAAGAGAGACGTCTTGGATGTGGCAAGAGAGACGTTAAGAGGTATCATCTCCAATGTGGTTGCTATGGGAGTGACACTCCAAAACGTCGCAATAGCGAATTTGTTGTAGGTATTTTAAAAAAAAAATACAATATCAATATTGAGAGGAACAGGTACATTAACCTTTTCTAAGATACTAGCCATATCAATATTTAAATATATATCATCAGTCTTAGGCAAGGTTGGTTGAGGAGGACTAACTTCCAATGGTAAAGGGGGTATTGTCTAATGAGGTTTAGGATCAATAAGATATGTTTTGGGTGTGTTATCACATGAACTCGCAATTGTTGAGCTAAAGTCCAAAACATCAAGTGCAATCATGCGTAATAAGACTGCAAAAATATACTAGAGAGTAAGTCCCTGTTTTTAGAAAGGATCAAAATAATATTGTACTTTCTTGGGTACGTCGAAACAAGTGCCATACAATACAAGATCCTATATACCAATGAGATAGTTGAGCAACATAAATTCCAAAGCCTTCACTGAAACTTCTAACAATTTGTTTGACATTTAGCAAACAATTATATCATCAATAATACAACTTGAAGTCATTGCGTCATTGCAGGTATTGCTTTGTATCCTTTGGCTAGCACAACAACTTCACACATAGCATGCAAGTGTTTTGTATATATACATTGAGCAGAAGCACAAATTCATAGAATGCAAATTGTAGCAATCCGAAACAACCATAACAGATTTGGACTCCAGATATAAAGCTCATAATCTCTCATGCCAAGACATTTGAAAATGTCAAACCATGTAAAATTCAATATCCCAATTCTCAATCAGAACAAGGGGCGAAAAAATACAAATTTAAATACTTCAACAACTATAGCAGATTTGGCCTGCAGATATACAACACATATATATTCCAAGTTTAGTTTCAAATAACAACCAATGTTACTATTATATACACAGCTAATCCATCTAGTTTCAAACAACAACCAATGTTAATTTTCATATACACAGTTAATCCGTGTAGTAGATATATTAAGTGACTGAACATCACAATCAGTTTTCAAACACGATCCAAGAACATAACAGGCCAAAGAAGCATATTGTGAATTTGTTCAAATGGCTTCTTGTATTGCACATTATGAGGAAGGTGCACATCCAAAATGCAGACACTCTCACAGATTTCAGATAGAATCTCAGGAAAAGAAACATCCATATATCAAATTACTATATTCAAGATATACACGATATGTTATCTAAGTATGCAGATGCATCCATTTAGCAGAATTATTTACATGCTCACATTCATCAATCCATTCGGAATACCTGCAAACATTTTCAGAAATACAAATGGCTAAGTCATCCATAGAGCTATTTATTACTCCATTGCATATTAAATCCCTCTCCTCCAATTCAATAAGGACAACCTTTGTTCAATAATTCAAACCTCTATAAATATCAACTATTCAGTTGATCTAACTACACCACTAAAAAAAGGCATGTGCCAAAACCCAAACACTAAAATATATGGTTCAGAAAGCTTACATGTCAATGGGCTTGCTCAATGTTGTCAATTCCAATTAATCCAAGAGAGGATATTATGTTCTGTAAGGGCTCAAAAGTAGAAAAGTCACTTGTGAAAAATAATACTACATAAAAATAATCTTAAGAAAAGACAAAAAACTGCATTGACCACTTATTGAGGTGTTGAAACTCTCCTGGCATATCCTACATGAAGCCTCCCCGATAATATCTTTCTGATCCCTGAATGAATAAAAATGTGAGAGCTGGAAAAATTCCAAACTGCAAGGCTTCATACAGTCAACAGAGTAAATGTCAAATTGCAAGGCTTATTTTCTAGGAAACCAAATAATATAAGACCCAGAAATATCGAAAGAAAAATAAACAAACTACATCAAAATCACTCTTAGAGATTCAACATAAGTTGGGCAAAAGAACATGCCACTTTGATATCATAGGGAATAGTTAATAAAATATACTAAAGTTGAAAATGAACGCTCCATTGCCTATTTTTATGGCTCAACATTAAATGCGGTCAAAGTAAGGATACCAAAGGGAAGATATTTAACTAGGCAGGTACACTTTCGAATTAGTGTCATGTGCCATCCAAAGTCCTATTCATGAAAATTTGATCAATATTTAACAGTTATCACCATGAAAATCCATGGTAGTTAGAAAATTTCTAGGGAGGCTGACTCATCATTGGCAATCCTTTTTATAGCACAGTAAAAATGCAGAAAAGCATACACCAATGTAATGGGAATGGATGGAGAAGAAAAAATGAACGAAATCACGTTCTCAGAAGAATGAGTATGTATAAAGTTCCCATGAGAATGAGTATGTATAAAGCAAAAAAATAGGGGAAAATAGAAAAATAGAACAAAAACGTCATTCCAAGAGAATTTAAAATGTTGAAAGTCCATGGTGATTTGTTTCAACGGAGATTGTGAGGAAGATTTTGTTTTTTTTATCTTTAATAAGATATCTTCGAGAACAAATTTTACAATGATGTGCCTAAAGATTTTCAAGAAAATGTGAGCCAACCTTCTAGTGCAGAGAACGTGAATCATGAATAATTATCATGAGTTGTTGGGCAAAAATCAGTTCAAGACAAGGAGATATGGGATTGTTTTATGCATGCTGACAAAGAGAAAATACATATTTTTGAACCTGCACTCACTTGATTTTCCAACAATATGCTAATACATGATGAATACGAGGACAAATGTTATCTACTACAAAATTTTGATTTGGAAGTTAAAATTGTTAGAAATATTGTTGTCATTGATGTCAAAGACAGGGAGAGACTACAGATGTCATTGATGTTAGAAATAATGTTGTCATTGGATTTTTATTTTTTTTAACTAGACTAAAGACTTTGGTTTAAATTTTGGTTCTTTATGCATTGTTTCTTGTGGTAGGAACATTCATTACATTATATACAAACAAACAAGATGAATCGCTTGAAGAACTACGTCCCAATGAAGTAATTCTAAATTCTTTGGATTCTCCCTGGATAACAAAAAAAAGAATCATATACTTTGGGGATTCTTCAACCATTATTTTTCAAAGTTAATGATGTCCATAGCAAGATTTACAATGTACTAGCCAAGATGCTTTGTTTGGATGAAAAACAATTTATTAAGGAGGCATAATGTTTTCTGTAAGAGATAGTGACAAAACTAGGTAGAATTCAGCAAGCTTGTGGAGTTGTCAAAGACTTAGTTTAGGATCAGGGTTTGATTCCCTTAAAATAGGATCTTATCTCATTTATTATAACTAGATTAGATTTTGTAGCTATTCGATCCCTCTTTGGAGGATCTCAGTTAAACATTGTAAGGCTATAAAGCCAATCATTTTTACAGTGTAATTGAGGGGGAAAATCAGTCTCGAGGACTGTGTTTCGAGATTGAAGACTCTTATGCACTCTTTTATGAAGAATACCTTTGAATATATTATGGAATTATAAGTTTATTTCACTGTTATTGTTCAGACCTTCATCTTTCCTTATTTTCTGTACTTATGAGTTGAGCTTTATATTCATTACCTTGTTTCCTTAATGATTGGTAACTGTCATCTTACCTCTACATTAGTAAACTAAAATCATAAGTAACTATTGCTAGTTATATTCAACCCTTCATATGTTTTTAATGTATGTGATGTTGCTGATATAGTTATTTTTCTTCATCCATCTTATTCAACAAATTATCTGATCAATTATCTCTAACCTCTTTTGCCTTATTCTGCAAATTAGTTAGCCATTTTAGTCACATCTCATCTTCAACCCATCTATGTGACACTTTATGTTTCAAATATATGAATAGAAATTTATTAAATAAGTAAGGAAATATGTTAACCTGTTACCTTACTATTCTCTCTCTTTGAAATTGGCCTGGTACAAGAAGACTATTTAGGAATTCATTAAATTATTTACTCTATTAATCTTTACTAATTTCTTTTGATTTTGGTTAGATATTCTAGCTATTGGAGGTGAGTATTTGTCTGTAACTTCATCTGGAAACCTTTCAAGTTTATTCAATTTGGGAGGAGTGGTGGGTGGAATGCTCGCATGCCATATTTCTGATATGTTTGATGTCAAGGCTATCACAGTAGCTAGTTTCATGTACTGTGCAATTCCAACACTCATTTTATATCGGGTTTATGGAGGTATCTCAATGTTTTCCAATATTGTTTTGATGATGATTTCTAGAATGATTTTTAATGGACCTTATGCACTCATTACCACGGTCGTTTCAGCTAATCTCGGTACACATAGCTCACTTAAGGGCAATTCAAGAGCTTTGGCAACCGTCATGGCTATTATAGATGGTACCAGGTCTGTTGGGGCTGCCTTGGGGGCACTTCTGACTGAATTTATCTCTACAGATGGATGGAATGGTGTATTCATTATGCTCACACTTTCATCTTTAATTTTTGGCCTTCTTTTGAGCTGCATGGTTGTTGCAGAGATTGTGGACAAGATTGTCAAGGCAAAAGAAAGGTCTAGACAACCAGAGATTGCAGGTAATACATAGGGTCTTTATATCTATATATATCTAAATAGTTTGTGGAGTTGCAATGTTGGTTTCATAGGGTACACATGAGATATTGTTGCAGGGATTTCTTTATAGTGTCATTAATATAACACCCTCCTATCTCTGTAACACAGGGTCAATCATTCAACCGCCGCTTACAGAGAGGCACTGAGATGATTTGGAAAAGTTCATGTAGGATTTGTATCTCACTAATGAGAAGATGTAGATACTTGTATGTTTGGACCCTCATGCTGCAAAAATACAATGATTATTTACCTCATTCTATGGATGTCCTTTATTTTGTCAAGCTGGAGAATTGGCCTTGCCTACCTGATGAAAGTTATCGTGGGTCACAGGAATGACAGGTGGTTTAAAATTATTTTGAAAGAATAAACAATTGACATAGACAATATATTTTCCCTGATCTGTATTTCTTTGTATGTGATGTATTTTTGCTATGTTAGATGTCATGGACTAGAATATAGAACCAGTACCACTGCAACACTTTATATAGATTGATCAGTTGTTACATTATGAATGTAGGCGAGTGATTGGATCTTGTAGGTGAGGGATTAAAGAGAGTGTTGCATCATTTTGCAATTTTCCTAGTTAGGAACAGAGGAATTGCCCCCCATAAGAAAGTTGGAGGAAGAGGAAGGTTTTCATATGCATTATTTATTGCAGCTTCTACCATTCTGAGTATTTCAGCAGGGGAAGGTTTTCATATGCATTATTTATTGCAGCTGCTACCATTCTGATTATTTAAGTGGTCTTTTTTAAAACTCTTCAAAGCTAAATTTCTTCCAACACTTTCAGACTTTGTATGAGATGATGTTGAATTGTAATTAAAACCTATATTTCCTTTCTAATTCATCAAGTCAATGTCTATGCGTGTAGATGTTCTGTTGATAAAATTTGTATCTTTAAAATAATCCTAAAACTCTTTGAGCATTAAAGGATGATGACCAGTGTGCAGACCATATTTGTCTAAACACGCAAACTCTGCAATTTATGTTGTTCAAGCGTGCCTACAGAGAAATCATTCCAATTACTAATAATAAAACAAATTATTCTACCCATCCATTCATATGGATGTTGTATGAATGATTCAAATCAAATCATACAAAGTTGGAGGGAGTTTTAATTGAAAATACAGACATGTGTATGCTCCAAAATATTAGTAAAATGTATCATTGTAAATGAAGGCAAATTGATACTCCCAGCATGCAAACAAGGGAATTCGACGCAAAATGGACAACATGTGTTTGTAGGATGAATTGTTCAATGTTCAACAGAGTATCCACATCGAGTTTTAGTCACAGGGGAGTGTGGGAAGCACTGTGGGGTATATCAATGATTGTAGCCAACCAATAGAGGGTTGTTGATTTGGTGTACATACCGTACTCTAGAGTTAGCCTACTCCAATTGAACACCATTAATAAATATTTGTAGAAATAAGTACACTAATATGTGGTTGTGGCATTTACAGATTGAACACCATTAATACAAATTAATAAATATTTGAAGAAATACGTACACTAATCTGTGGTTGTGTCATGATTACATTTACAGATTGAACACCATTAATAAATATTTGTAGAATTATGTACAATAATATGTGGTTGTGTAGGTTTACATTTAATAACCCTTCTAGTAGTACGCTAAAGTAGACACTATCGTACAGGAGTAAACTTGCAATTAATATGTCGACACCAACTCGAGGCCACGACAATAATGGTCACAACTCAACAAGGAACAACCTGAAGGCTTACGGAGCTATCTATGGATTAAATCAATTGTTTTATTTTGCACTGCCTTGGCTTTTTCCTCTACTGGATTAATTTTTATTACAAATGCAATTCTGAAATGTTTAGATTGGTTTTGCAATTAAGACATCCAATTGCAATTCTGAAAAGTTGTCTATGTTTAGAAATAAAAGATGTTTAGATTAGTTTTGCAATAAAGTCGTCGACACCAACTCCAAGCCATGGAAATAATGGCTCCATTTAGAAATGGAACTGTTTAGATTGTTTTTGCAATTAATATGTTGACATCAACTCCAATTGCAATTCTAAAAAGTTGGATCAGTTCAGAAATTAAAGATGTTTAGATTGGTTTTCCAAGTTTCCAATGCAGATAAGAAACGAGTTCTACACAGACTTTTGAAGTAGTTGTTTTGTAAGCCTTGAAGGCATTTTTGTACTAGCTATTAATCAACCTAGGTCTATTAGTTCCATAAGCTACTACTTTACGGTGGGTTTTGGCTGGTATTTTTCATATAAAATGTTATGAATGTACATATTTTGCTAAATTCATAGTTAAGGGATTGGAGGTTACCGAGTAAGAAAACACTATATCAGGAATTGGATCTTACCGAGTAAGAAAACATAAGCATTTCACATGTTGATGATTCATGAACATAATAAAATTCAACAATTGTTCATCCATGAAATTTTAAGCAGAAAGGCATTTAGATAATTGTCACAGGAAACAATGTTTTTTTCATACTTTAGAGAAGCTTCATGAGCAACAGCTCTAACTTTCGTCTTCTCGGTTCTCTTTTTCTGGATAACTTCCAAAGAAGAACCGACAATAGACCTAAAATAAAGCTTGTTTGTTGTACGTCTCCTCTTCTTTACTTGCTCAGCATGAATGTCCTAGTGATGGGAATAACAAGCAATGAGTGAACATGCATAACCCACTACACATAATCTGCAACATATAGCCATAAAAAATGATCGGTTCACCTTCTTGTGTTGTTTCTGGTACATTGCAGTTCAGGTAAGCTTGGATGGCTTCAGGTGATTGTGGAAATACCTCTTACATTTGGAATTGGCAAACAAGAATACCTGTGAATTTGCAAGGAAAAATAATTGAGAATTGAAACTATTATATGTTTCACCAGAAAAGTGTATGAAGACAGTCTTTTGTATACAAAAAACTTACATTATGTTGTCAATATAGGTTTTCAACATAGATAATACACATCACTTATTTGTGGGACTCAATTCTGGCATTCTCTAGATATTTTATCTACAGTATTGTAAGCATAAAACAATGTGCAGAAACAGAGCTTCCAAAGCATACCTAATCAACCATGCAGAGTTTGGAAAATATCCTCAATCCACTTAATGAAGCATGCAATATTTACTCAAATGGTTTAATCACAAAAAATGGCATGCAGAGTTTAAGAAATATCTACCCACCTGAGAATCCGATCGGATGAACCTGATACCCTTGCCAAGGTAGATCTTTGCATCGCTGAAGTGGAAAATTGATGTCCTACAAATATTGGAGAAAGACGAAAGAAAAAAAAAGTATGAGATGAACAGGCTATCTATGAAAACAAGGGTTCAAAATTGAGAAGAAAAACAGATATATTTTATCATATGGTCCATTAGAAAAGGGGGCAACTATGTAATACCAGTACTACACAACGAATAGATTTCCACCAAAAGTGCAAACACACAACATCATTTGTGTATAAAGATAGTACAAAGGATGGAAGAATGAAAAGGCTTCTATTAATTTCCACAAATAACCAAATTAGGTCTACAAAACTCAAAAAGTATATCAGGAAACAATGACAATGCAGGAGTGCCAAAGACATCTCATGAAAAGAATAGAAAAAAAAAAACAAAAAAAAAATAGACTAGAAAAATAAATAAGAAAATAGGAAAAAGGGAAAAAAACATCGACAATAAATAATACATTATAACTGCTAAAATATGGCATCATAAGAAGTTTAGAATTGTTGTAGAAGTTTTCAACCACCAAGTGCATACCCACTACTCATCACCATGTGACCAATCTTCAAAATGATGCTCTCTTTTAGTTTAGGGTATTTCCAGGCTTATATTATGTGAAGAGATTGGTGGGACCCACTAAGTTCGATTAGGAAAAAATACCAAAAAATGAATTCTAGGGTCAAGTTAGCAGAAGAATGAAGATTTGATCTCCATTCACTCTAATCATCAACTTATCTCTCAAAATAAATAAGAGAACTTTTGAGGGCATCCACATTCAAAGGATCGGGACATGAATCCTATGGACAATGCTCTGAAAGAAACATTTGGCAATTTTGATGTATCTTCAAAGTTCAAAAAGCACTAATACAGATGTACCATCCTTCTCAAGTTCTGCAACAATTTCAAGAGCATCTCAAAGTCAAACCTATAAGATCATTGATTATCAGATGTATGATGATACAACTTGATGATATTCACTCTTAGTGTCTTATTCTATTGCATTGGCTAGGCCCTCTTCTACTCTATCCTCTATGTTATATTCTAATAATGACATATTACTTGTCCAATATGTAAAGACATTTTGGTTTTTGTACTCAAGGCCCTCTTCTACTCTATCCTCTATGTTATATTCTAATAATAGCATATTACTTGTCCAATATATAAAGACATTTTGGTTTTTGTACTCATATTCTCATATGGACCTAGTCAAACTCGGACTTGACTCAAACTTAGCAAGCAATTTGACATAGTCAACTTGGAAAAAATAATAAATGCATAAAATATTCAATATTTAATTGATTCATACTGAGTACCTTCTTTTATTTATAAAAATAAAAAGGATTTTATATTTATGCTTAACTAACTAGCACTACACCATTCTTATAACCAATTTTGTTATGCAGACTGAAGCCCAAGCAGCATTATGGACAAGACCTTGAATTACTAGCAAGTTCACTAAGGAAAACCCATTTTTTATAGCATTTCAAGATGCCTACGAGAATTTGTGACAAATAAGACCCTCAAGATGAGTTGTGTGTCTTGTCAAGTTCTCAAATGCCAAAACATGTTTGTTAGTTCTTAAAAGACTATGTTTGCATTTTAATGTGGATATTTTTTACCAACGTTGTCTCAATGTGTGTGTCATCCCTGAGACATTGCATAAGGAAATGTGTTTACTTCACTCTAATTTGTTGCACTATATGTAATTATTCCAACATGCTTGTATATACTATACATATATTTTAAGATCCCTTTGTTTATAGTTCATTATTTCTTGCGAAATATCGAAAGGGATATGCCATTTCACTTGCCAACAAAGACCACAACACCAAATTTTTCCATTGAACCTAACAAACTCTAGCTCTCATAGAGGAGACACAAAACACCATTTTATGGCCTCTTGCAGAGCAATATTATACCTCCAATAGTTGTTCTGAAGAGCCCTGTGGGAGTAGAACCTTCAGCATCCAACATCCTTCAACTAGTTAAGGATTTTATAGCCACTGGGGATTGGCATTCTCTTGTTCATTCAAGGTCATTTCATTCTTTTCCTTCTTTCCAGTTATCCTATTGCTACAAGATTGTATAATAGTTTGATGTATCCCTTTCTTTATTATCTGCATTAAAGAAGGAATGGGGATAAAGAATAACATCCCTACAACTATTAGGATTGTGTTATAGCAACAAGATTTTTTTTGTTGGAAGTGTTTCAAGAAACATGCCCAGAGGAACTGCATTGCATAGGATAGGTTTCTGTCAGCTTAGGTGCCAGGTTTGAAGGGTATAATTACTCTGCCAAACTTACTAGGGACTTGCATAAAGTCTCAACACTTTAGAAGAATGAAGATTTGATCTCCATTCGCTCTAATCATCAACTTATCTCTCAAAATAAAGAAGAGAACTTCTGAGGGCATTCACATTCAAAGGATTAGGACATGAATCGTATGGGCGATGCTCTGAAAGCAAATTTTGGCAATTTTGATGTATCTTGAAAGTTCAAAAATCACTAATACATTTGTACCATCCTTCTCAAGTTCTACAACAATTTCAAGAGCATCTCAAAGTCAAACCTATAAGATCATTGATTATCAGATGTATGATGATACAACTTGATGATCTTCACTCTTAGTGTCTTCTTCTATTGCATTGGCTAGGCCCTCTTCTACTCTATCCTCTATGTTATATTCTAATAATGATGTATTACTWGTCCAATATATAAAGACATTTTGGTTTTTGTACTCAAGKSCCTCTTCTACTCTATCCTCTATGTTATATTCTMATAATGACRTATTACTTGTCCARTATATAARGACATTTTRGKTTTTRTACTCATATTCTCATATGGACCTAGTCAAACTCGGACCTGACTCAAACTTAGCAAGCAATTTGACTTGAGTCAACTTGGAAAAAATAATAAATGCATAAAATATTCAATATTTAATTGATTCCTACTGAGTACCTTCTTTTATTTAGAAAAATAAAAAGGATTTTATATTTATGGTTAACTAACTAGCACTACACCATTCTTATAACCAATGTTGTTATGCAGACTGAAGCCCAAGCAACATTATGGACAAGACCTTGCATTACTAGCAAGTTCACTAAGGAAAACCCATTTTTGATAGCATTTCAAGATGCCTACAAGAATTTGTGACAAATAATACCCTCAAGATGATAGTTATAACAACACTCTATTCCATACTTGAGTTGTGCGTCTTGTCAAGTTCTCAAATACCAAAACATGTTTGTTAGGTCTTAAAAGACTATGTTTGCATTTTAATGTGGATATTTTTTACCAGCATTGTCTCAATGTGTGTGTCAGCCCTGAGACATTGCATAAGGGAATGTGTTTACTTCACTCTAATTTGTTGCACTATATGTAATTATTCCAACATGCTTGTATATACTATACATATATTTTAAGATCCCTTTGTTTATAGTTCATTATTTCTTGTGAAATATCGAAAGGGATATGCCATTTCACTTGCCAGCAAAGACCACAACACCAAATGTTTCCATTGAACCTGACAAACTCTAGCTCTCATAGAGGAGACACAAAACACCATTTTATGACCTCTTACAGAGCAATATTAGACCTCCATGAGTTGTTCTGAAGAGCCTTGTGGGAGTAGGACCTTCAGCAGCCAACATCCTTCAGCTAGTTAAGGATTTTATAGCCACTGGGGATTGACATTCTCTTGTTCATTCAAGGTCATATGGCACTTCATACTTTTCCTGATTTCCAGTTATCCTATTTCTACAAGATTGTATAACAGTTTTATGTATCCCTTTCTTTATTATCTTCATTAAAGCAGGAATGGGGATAAAGAAGAATATCCCTACAACTATTAGGATTATGCAATAACAACGAGATTTTTTTTGTTGGAAGTGTTTCAAGAAACATGCCCAGAGGAACCACATTGCATAGGATAGGTTTTTGTCAGCTTAGGTGCCAGGTTTGAAGGGTATACTTACTATGCCAAACTTAACAGGGACTTGCATAAAGTCTCAACACTTTAGAGATCAAACCGTTTAGGAGGATAGACCACAGTGAGAATAAAACACTGGTGAATGGATTAATACACGATTACAATCACCAGTAAACCAACACCTTATCGGTAGAGCACCTCAAATTGACTATGCAAAGTTTGAAATCAGGTTCAACAGTATAAATCTTGCACTCACTAAATAGTATACCGAACCTAGTTCTTATCAAAACATTTTTGCCACTTGGCACCATTCATAATAGCCCAGTCTAACCAAATATCGAGGAGCACAAAAACACACCTTAGAGAACTTGAGACAAACCACAAGATGATCCCAGCAATAAACTACAAATAATCCACCAACAGCTGACTGGTCACCAATAGATGAATCAACCTGACGTTTCTTCAAATTTTACATTCAAGCTATTTTTTCAATCTATGAGAATTATATGTTCAAATACAAAGCCACCGTATGAGGAGGCAAACCAATTACGAAAAATGGTGCACCTGCAGACGAAAAGCTTGGTCTTTATGTTTATATTATAGTTTTTTTTTGGGCCATTATTGGTAAATGAGTATAGGTTTTGTTGTTTTACTAATTAATTCTTGACATGTTACAATGTTGCAAGGCCAAAAATTATATACAAATATAGTTCATGATTCATATATCTTCGTACGACCACATGTGATAATGGACTATAATTATTTACCTATAACAAGGACAGACAATCTTTGGCAGGCCGCAATAGCAATAAAACACAGAGAAACCCTGATGTTGCACAGAGAAATGAATGATTAAGTTATGGACAGAAGCATTACTAGAAATGAAGAAAATGATTGAAATATGCAAAAAGCAAATTAGATTAAAACAATGTTTGTATTATTGTGTAAAGGATCTATGAAAGAGAGTGAAAAATGGAAAAGATGCTTTGCTTCAATGCCTATGATACATCCTATACATAGAATTGCATATCAATGACAGAATGCCCAATCGGCTTCCAAGGTAGTTCAGTTCCATAACTGTTGGTGATTGTTAGTCTCCCAATGCACCACACATCACTATGGGTGCACAAAAACAGTTCCTATTCTTGATGCATGTAGATGTTAGGTGTGTGGGTGTCCCATTGAAATGTGTGCACACAAGATGTTGAGGTAGATGTGTGTTGGGCACTGAGGTGTACATGCATAGATTGTGGAAGTGTGAGTGCATATGCTAGAACATTGGACACAGAATAAAGATCTAGTATGCCAAATGGTGCACACAGCTGCAAGGTGTTATAGTGGCCTAGGAGGAGGATGGCACAAAGAATAGGTGTTTATTGGTGGGCATGGGCTAAGGACTAGTACCTGTTCTCAGATTAGAGATGGTAGAGAAATCAAATTTATCATGCTAGAAGCATCCACAAAAATATACCCTCTTTTGGTTTCATCACAAATATGAAGTGATGGTGACTAACAAGTGCAAGTTATCCTTCAATATTGAAAATTATAAAGATAAAATTTTGTGTGATGTCATCCTCATGAATGCCTACCATTTGTTGTTGGGAAGACCATGGTAGTATGAAAAATGTGTAGTGCACAAGGAAAATAAAAATACCTACACCATTATCAGAGATGGGTAGACATTCTAGTTGTTTTTTATGTAGGATGACAAACCAAAGACTTGTCACCACTATCAACAAATAATTTTTTGAGAACAGTAAACAAAATGAAGGAATGTTAGGTTGTTGTCTCGGAGATAGTTGCAACGCATGATGAGACAGCAAAGCACGCCAAGGGAAATGAAATTCTACAAAGGTGTAGAAACTATTGGAAAAGTATAGTTACATAACATGTGATGAAATGCCAAATGGATTACAACCAAAGAGGAAAATTGCACATGTGACTAACTGAAATTCAGGTGCAACGTCGTTGAATCAAGTAATGCATAGGATGAGTCTATTGGAAAGCATGGAGTTAGATTGACAAGATGGTGAGTTGCTATCAAAAGGCTTCATCACATAGAGTATGAACCCATGCATGGTATCAACTTTGATAAGTCTAAAGAAGGATGGACATTGGAGGATGTATATAGACTACAGATCATTGAATAAAATTACAATAGGTATAGATTCCCACTATCAAGGATGGATGATTTGATGGATAGCTTGCACGATACAAGGTAATTCGTCAAGATAACTTCGAAGAGAGGATATCACCATATCAGGATCTGAAAAGGCAATGAGTGAGACTACATTCAAAACCAAAGACAATGTGTATGAGTTGTTGGCTATGTCATTTACATTGACCAATGCATTGAGTCCTTTCATGGGACTAATGATAGAGGTGTCATGATCATACATTAATAAAAGTTGCGGTACTTTATTTGGATGACATTCTAATTTATAGTAGCAATAAGGAGGAACACTTAGAACATTTGAGCCTGGTGTTTTAAGCACTAAGAAAGGATATCATTAAGCAATTGGATTTTGTTCATTTTATGGGTGTTTTATGAGCAGGTTTAGATTCAGCTATTGGATCCTTTTTGTCCTTACACAGATCCTTGATCATAAGTCACAGTATGTTCTGCCTGACCCTGATGTTAGAAATATGGGATATGCTTTTTCTCCTTGAACATGTGCTAAATATAGAAGAGAAAGACAATATTTATACTATTGTTGGCAATTCTTGTTGTATTTGGAGTGAAACTGGGCTCACAAACAATGATTTTTTATTGGTTTGCATGCTAAACAAGCACAGGGGACAGATCCATCATGATCTCATGTGAACGCCCTTTCAAAATGATGGCATAGAGTATGCCTTAGTGTTGATGTGTGAATCCTACATGTTGTGCTAGTCACATCATATTGTCATAATAGTGTGCTACCAATAGCTTCCTTCTTATATTCGATGCCCACAAAATTATTTACTGCTACCTCCATGTCATGCTACAGGATACTCTCTAAAGAGTGATCTACTTCCAATGCACCTGTCTTCAGCAAATCTGGAAATACACACTTTCACTGGTGTTAACATTCTGAAGGTACTTGAAACCAGGTCCATGAATGAGGATCTCTCCTTTGATTAGTGCACCCTGCCTCATGTGTAACCCCTCCATGAATGGTGTGTTCATTAGCAACTTGCCATGCTTGACAATCTCTCTCACTAGTGCACCTTCTCTCCTGCAACAGCTAAGCAATTAGTAGCTCAGTTTGTTGAAGCTAAAAGGAGAACATGCTTGAAGCAACACAATAAACTAACACTTGCACCTCAAAGCCAGCTTACAAATTGGCAAATTTTTTGGTGTGGGACATGCCCCATAAGCACCCTTTTGGTCTCACAATGGTTATGCATATGGGAATATTCACAATGCACACGCATAGCAAGAGTAGATTACTTCCTAATGTGGAATGATATCCCATTATAGGTTTATGACACTAGAGTAAAGCTTAAAATACATCACACGGATAACAACCACAAGCTAATGGCCTACAAGGCATGACACACATACCACCAACGATGTTAGTATCAAAGTGAGGGAGGATGCTATCACCTCAACCCGAGGACTTACACCTTAAAGCCGGTTTCTGGGTCGGCAAAGATTTTGGTCGAAGTAATGCCTCAAAAAATCTCATTGTTTGACAATTTTTATGCTTGTGGTATTATTTAGAACAGACACATGAGCGAAAAAATAGTAAAGAACTTATTAATGTGGAACAAAATCCCATCATAGGGATATGCCACTATGGTACAAGATTATGTATCACATGGATAACAACCACAAGCCAAAGAAGGCACACAAGGCATAACACTAATATCGTCAACAATGTTAGGTGCTCATGTGAGGAAGGATGCCATCACATCAATCAAAGGACTTACATCCCAAAATCAACTTGCAGATTGGCAAATATTTTGATGCAGGTATTGCCTCATAAACCCAGTTTGTCTCACAACTGTTATACATGTGATATTATTCAACAAACATGTGGCAAGAGTACAATATTGCTTGTGTTTGTTTGGTGGAACTACATATGTTACCAAAGAGTATAGTACTTATTAATTAAAATATAATCTCATCACAAGGATAAGCCATTGTAGTAATAGCTTGCAATACATCACATGTGTTTAGGAGTGTGCACCTAGATGTGTGTGAGAGAGAGATGGATAGATAGATTGTATCCACATCCTCAAGACCAAAGTGGTCTATATGATTGAAGTCACATCAGTAAAAGGCCATGCCTTGACAAATATACTAAGAAAAAGTGCTACCAAAGTACAAAAATATGCTAGAAGAGCAAGGGGCTACCCTAAATATGTTGTTGAATAGAGCTACCCTGAATATGTTGTTGACTAGAGCATTGATGTTTCTACAGGCCGAGAAACACATCAAAGTATATAACAAACAAGGATTTTCAAGGATACCATTTGCATGGAAAAAACACAATATTCCTTTTGCATGATAGCAGGGCACTAAAAAAAACTCGATGGTGGAAAGATGATGGTTGGAAGTGGACTTGTACCTGTGGATTTTGTGTTGAAGAATTCTTGATTTTTGGCTATTAGTAAATACCTCAAAGGCATATTTATAAGTTGGAATCAATGCAGTGACAGGGGTTATAATAGTTATTGCTTTGTTGCTTATATGATGTTGAGAGATGCATAGCAGAGATTCAGGTCCAAGTTCCCCCATTTGATTTAGAAACTACAATCGCTCTATTCCAGAAACAAAAGGACTATCCCTTTAAAAAAAACTGGTGATTATGGTGAGAGTATCTTCTTTGCATAAAGAACAGGTGACCTATTTTATCAAGGGTGGTGCCAATGATTAAAGCAAGGTTCAGGGAGCTTCTAGGAGAGGTGTAGTCCAAGCATTTATAAATCAAGGACAATCCATTAACAATGAAAACTCAAAATGTCCATGGAGTTTATCTGCAAAAAAATCATGTGGCTATAGTGCATCTCTTAAGGTTGAGTTGAAATACTTTCATGATTATGTTGGGATCAATACAATCACATGTTTAATAGAAGCTGGAAAAGTTGTTGCCCTTATCCAGCATGAATGGAGTCCAAAGTCTTTGATAGCCATTGGGGAAATAATCCTTGCAACTTAGTGAATATAAATAAACTTGATGCAAAAGATGATTATATGATGGCATAGTATCGCAATGGAGCAATGTTTGCATCATTTAAACAAGTTTTTTTGTGCATTTTATATAAAATTGTGAAAAAAGATTCCTACGGGATCTGAATCTTTATCAGGATGTGAAAAAAGCTTTATCATTACTATTAGGATCTAAATCACATAAGAGAAACTCCATATGGTCATGATACAGGTAGAGAGATTTCACTATGGCTTGTAGAGAGCTTTCACTATGGCTAGATCATACATGCAGAGACTAGTAATATGAGAAAGACTAATGGGATTCATAGGGTAAGATGTGATATGGAATAAATACTAGTAATTATTTACCTTATGTTAACTAAGAGCAAGTGTTTAGCTTTAATGCACTCTAACCATTGATTAACTTCTACATAGTAATCCCATATCAACCATTCAACAGAGCCAGTAATCATGGCAAACTAGCAATCCCAGAATATGTTCTTCACCATTTCACAACAATCACAGACAAGGCACAACCCAGATGATCCTGAAAATAGAAGAACCTAGAACAAGTGCACAAACTACCCACATGCTAAGTTGTCTACAACCTGCAATGCAACAAGATCTACCAAGGAGAAGGTACATATGGTACCATGGATCCATTTATTCACTACACACATTTTTAGCTATATTATATTTAAAAAGAAATAAATAGATCTAAATTAAAATAACTAGAATTGATGGCTATATAAACGTATATGTTGAAAGGAGCAATCACACCTGATCTGATGAACTGGTTGACAGTACAGTTAGAATGGTTGGCCCCGTGTGTTTCTCTTCATCTATATGGCCCTCTGTTAGTCTTGAGCTTCCCTCAATCAACAAAGAAAGATCTTAAAGTACCAGCCAAAATCATTCAGCCTCCATAAATATCTAAAACATCAATATAAGTAATATTTGTAGTGCATTATTTACTCTAAGATGCATTTTTACAAGAGTGTCAGAACATACTTGAATGAGCTCCTCTTGGTTTCAATAATAATTTATTGGAGCCACGCGTCTAATATTTGATCAAAGGACCTCCCTTGATTTGAAGTAGCAGCAATGAAGTCAACATTGACTTTGTTATTGCTATGTTGGATCGAGGGAGGTTTGATCCAAGATTAAATGGCTCCAATAAATTATTCTCTACTGAACAGAGCCAACCACGTGAAGGCAGAAGCTCTTATGGCCCCTCCCCCACCCCTCACATCACTCTCAATTCCCCAATACCCAGCATATGAATCTATTGAAATATTTACAGCAAAAACAAACATATTAAAATATTAAAATATTCATGTACATGATCATTTAGTACTTTTAGCCAGCCTCTTCTTCTTAGCTCTATAGTTCCTAAGCATTTTGTCAATATCTATGTCTTCGTTCTCTGGGTGCTCTTCAAAATATGATTTTGATTTCATCTTATCATGCAGAGAACGCCTAGTTGCGAGGTACTCACGGTGTAATGGAGGTCGTTGTGATGAGGCATCACCTACAAAAGAAAAAAATACAAAATTTACATGGCCAGTTTTTAAATATCATTGAACTAGTTCAGTAATATTAAAAAAAACACCTGCAATGTAATTATTTACCTAGTGCACTGGTTGGCACTATTGGAATGGTTCCCCCTGCATGCTCCTCTTCAACTGTATGAGCCTCAAGTACAACATACTATGCCATTGAGACCACAAACTTTATAAAGACAATCATAAATGTATAAGTAAAAAAAAATAGAAGTACAAAATGTATAAGTAAAAAAAAATAGAAGTACAAAATGTATAACTATGAAATTATTAAGTATATGATTAAAATACAGTCATATTACCGTCATGTGCCAGCTCGGTCTTAGCACCATCGTGTGGTTGCGCCTCCGTGGAAAATTGGGACTTAATGGAATTAGAACCATCTTTTGGTTGCAAACTGCTAGCAATGCACTACTCTGCAATAGTATTGGTGCGTTCGTTGACAGTGTTGCTCCCCTAATTAAAACAAAGTTGTAAATATTAATAATATCCAACATGACTGTAATCTTTTAATAATAAAGGTTAGTGTGGATTGAATTTTGTTTACCTTATCCTGCAAAGTGCTTCTTGGTATCTACCCCAAGCTTTTTCGGTGTTCAACTACCGCTTTATAGTTGTACTTATTGTTGGGATCTAAAGATGTCTTAAAATATAACCTCTATGCATCATCCAAAGGTAGGCACTGGCACAAGTGTTTTACTTGTTGCCTATGTAGGTTCTTACCTTCTGTTTTAAATACCCGTCCTCCAAAGATGCAACCCCTGCAAAGGGACAACAATCGTAACAAAATGAACATCAATTGTTTCGTTCAAATGAATAGCAAAAGGAACAACAATCGTTACAAGGGAATGACAGTCGTTATATTGGGCCGAACTAATGTTGTGTTAATTGAGTTGTAGTACTTGCCCAACTATCTAATTTGTCAACCGAGGGTTCGTAAACTGATGAAGCACACACAAAGTATATGCAAGATTAAAGCGAGACTAATCTAATCTAATTTTTAAGTTACAACTGAAATTGAATCATTAATCTAACACACGACTGAAATTGAATCATTAATCTAACACACGACTAAAATTGAATCATTAATCTAACACACAACTGAAATTGAATCAATATAGTTGCGTAAATGAAATTACTCTAAGAATGGGAAATTGCGTGAAGGAAATTAATCTAGGAATGGAGAATTGCGTAAAGGAAATTAATCTAGGAATGGTGAACTACATGAAGGAAAAGCAAATACAACATGTGAAGAATTGAATGACACAACAACATATGTGAGATCTCACCAATGAAGCAATCTTATATTATAATAATCAAATCAATCTTTATAAAAGAATAATGAAAGCATGAAAACTAAAACCATGAATCAAATCTAAGAATCCCTTTCTCTTTCGAATCTTAATGACTACTTTGATTCTAATTACATAATCTAACTGAATCCTAATTGAATTCTCATGAAGAGAGAGCACTCTATTTTATACATGAGAGCCTTGAAGATAAGATAACCATCTCATAATTACAAATACACTTTTCTCTCAACTACTTTCCCATTATTACAAAATATAATCCCTTCAAACCCTCACACATATCTCTCATATATCTTGGATAAGATATTCCAACCAAATCTCCATGATCTTCTCCTTGGAATGGGCTTGAATTATCTCCTCAATTATTGAAATGGTGGAGGTAATATTCGAGAAGTCCTTTTGAATTAATCTTTCACATATTCCTACACATCACAAAGCTCACACATTTTTGAGATATATATGAAAACATGTTGATTTTCTAATATTTAATCATAAATTCCCTTTTAATACTAAAATGAATAAAGTGGAAAATAATAAGGT
>ML790703.1:252523-273766 GCA_009831015.1 Picea engelmannii
CCCCCCAACTTAACTTGTTGCATGTCCTCATGCAACCATGCATGGATCTTCTTAAGAAAATTTTGGCATCTGAATGTTGGCTTTGAGTGATGATAATGAATGTTTCCAGGATGGGATTTACATGAGTAACAACTAACATTTTTCTTATGGTTGGTTCTTGTGTGACAACCATTAATATAAAGAATGTTGGTTCTTGTGTTAACAAAATTCATTTCATTATTTGTTCTCTTGCTATTATGATAACAATTTTCCCATATTCTTACTGGAAAATATATGCTATCAATGTGCATAAGTAAACATCATTGAGTGTAAGAAAGCCCTTTTTTATATATATTTGTAAATCATGCCAATGTGTATATCAGTGCTTATAAAGCAAAGCACAATAGAGTATCGTTGGAAAATAAATGTTCATAAATCGTAAATGAGATGAAAAATGGAATGATGGTAGTGAACACATGGAGTAATGATAGTGAATAAAGTCCCCTGCCCCCCAACTTAACTTGTTGCATGTCCTCATGCAACGTGGCATAAGTCATAGAAGTGAAAAGGAAAGGGAACTGGGTGAGGGAATTTTCTAAATTATTCATTGCTAGCAGTTGAGGAATTACATGATTAAAGTTTAGAAAATAACATACCTCAACTTACCCAAAATGTTGATGAACTATGCAATAGGAATATGGCTGATGCGACTGCTAGAGCATGGAAGATGTCACTGCTGCAGGATCATGTGAAAAGTGACTATTTCTATAGCAGCAACTGTTGTCTGCTAGATCAGAGAATGTGAAGTGGAGGAATCTGAACTGTTGCTGAATGAATAATGGAAAAGAGAAAGTATGAAAGTGGAACTGTGGTACTCTCATATGGCTGAAGTCATGTTGTTATAACTACTGATAGAGTCATGAAAAGTGTATGGTCTTCACATGCTGCTAAACTTGATGGTACAATTCTAATCATGCGAATGAATGTGTCGATGTTGAGCATGAAAAGAAGTCATTGGATTACCGACCAATGATGAATGTCATTAACCAATGTGAGGCAACTCACCATTGATGTCAATGAGTGCCAAGGTACACAAGTACATCTTGCGAAGTGTGAATGAATGAGCTAATGTCGAGCCACTTGAAATATCTGACAATCAAGGGACATTGATGTATTCCCATGATTGTCAGCGAGAGAACTTATCATTAAGGCATGCAAGCCTCCAAGTACTCAAAATGGACTCTAGTCTATATCCCAGATAAGGTGTTGAGGTCGATGGGGCAAGACTTGTTGAAAGGTGGGCCTTAAGAAATACCAAATTAGTCAACACAAGTTTGGTAAAACGATTGGTAGGACTATAGATGGAAAGATCTCAGTAACAATAGTGTTTATGGAAAGGCAATGTAGTCATGGAAAGGGAGCTGGATAGTTTTATTGATAAGGAAAACTGAACTGAAAAAAGATAAAGAGATGTATGTGACTCAGGAAGATAGGTATGTGCGAAGTCATGAAGGATAAGGAAATGGAAGATGGGCTTCAACACGGGGATGAAAAATCTGCTTTGAAGGAGTAATGGGGGAGAACATTCATGATGCAAATGGGTTGACGAAAATGTTTTTGTGTAACAGCAAATGTCATGATGTTTATGATGAGTAACAACTCCTTCAAGCAATAAACAAAGCATGCTTTTTCTAATTTTTTTTTTTTTTTATGATTCTTGAAAGTCACTTCTGCAAGAAATTTGATTGTCTCTGAACCTATAAAATGTTAGCACTAATCTGCAGCAAACAGTGTCAGGATATCGAAAACATAATGTGCATAAATTAATACTAATGCTATCAACCAAATGAAAAGAATGGAATGTGTTTTTACCGGTTGGTGATAGCTCATTTTTGACAATCCTCGTTGTGAATACCTGGTGAAGTGACTTCACAAATAATTTTAGCATAAAAAGATAAAAGCATGATTCCAATGATGTTTTCAAGAAATGTGAAAATCCATTTGCATTTTTTTTTTGGTGTGTTGTTTTTTATTTTTTTTCATTTTATTAACTATCTAAAAGAAAGAAAATTGCAAACAAAACAAAAGTCAATTGAAAACAAAATTTAAAAACTATCAATGAAAAGTAGAACATGCGAATTATTGGCCAGTATGAATCCCTCACATAGCACCTTAGTTAATTCAACGTTTGTTAAGTTACCAATGTCAGGCAGTAATATGGAAAAAAAATAGGACAAGCAAGTCTTTATAGTTTTTATTTGTTTTTTGTTGTTTTTGATTTTTATAATTTGTTAATTTTTATTCTTTTTTTACATATCAAAGAAAAATGCAAAAAGAAAAATAGAAATGATACTAACGGAAAAATGGAAAACAAATAACTCAAAATTTAAATCGACCTTCTCTCATGCAAACAACATTATAGGTGTATAATTTTCATTTTCAAGGATGCTAAAACCAGGGGTGACTCCAACAATAGTCGAGTTCCAACAGAACGCATAACTAACATATCATTCCCAAATCATTAAATCGTTGAAAACACGACATAAAGAGTGGCGTGGATGAGATTTGACACCATAACCTCCACCAATAAAATCAGATCTCCTAGCCAAGTTCTACTATTGTGATATGAATTGCATTCAATTTTGTTTATTATTGTTTTTGTTGCAGGCTGCTACAGGGGTGTATTTGCAAGGTGTAACAGCAAACGTCAAATGCGATTTTCTCACAAACAGCAAACTAGTTTGTGATGAAATTTTGCAGGCAAGTTCCTACCAGTCGAATGCATCCCCACACCAAAAATCAGAGATACCCACGTCACAAATTTTGAGAAAACGATAAAATGGTTGAAGGTGATTGTTGATTTTCTCGAAAACAATGTACTGAGTTTGGCTGAAATTTTGTGGGAAGGTTCCTATGGTTTCAATACTTCTGCATGCCAAAAATCAGAACCATTCGATGCACGGATCTCAATATATATGAGAAATGGTTGAAGGTGACTATATTCTTGAAAACCGTGTATTAAGTTGGCCTGCAATTTACTGGGTTTTTTTATCATCATATAGTGCACTTCCTGTCAAACAATCATAAGAACCCACATCCCAGTTTGTGAGATATCTTTAGTTCAATTTCTGCATTTTATTATTATTATTATTTATTTAATTAATTTTGTTTTTATTTGCATTCTAAAATAAAATAAAATTAGAAAACTAGTTTAAGACAAAGAAACATTTTTAAAATTTTTGTTTTAATTTTGTATTATTCCTAGATTTAAAAGAGAAATTTAAACAATTAAAGAAAGAAAATTGTTTAACAAATGGAGATGTATAATTTGAAATTGAAGACAAACAATTGGATTGGCCATTTTTTTTTTTATTGTCAACAATTTATCATTCCTAAAACTTCATAGTCATCCTACTTTCTGATCTTCCAGATCGCAACAAGGCACAGGAAGAGAGCATACTTATTCGGAAAAAAAAACTTGAAAATAAAATCCTAGCTACTCTATGCTAATTAGAATTAAAAATTAGTTACGTGTAATTAAACTTCCAATGAAGCCATTCACATAATAGTAGTAAAACTATGTTCGTTTTCATTTTTATGCATGAAAAATAGAAATGTACAAAAATGAAAGAATTGAATTGTTGTGACTATGATTTAACTGAATAAAAAAAAAACGAAATTTATCTAATCTAGTACTTACTTGGAACCATTGTTCGCTAAGGCTTTTGTAGGTGCGTTGTTCCTCACTCAAATCATGTTGTAACTCCTCTTCATCTTCCTCGATCTCCTTTTCGATCAATTGTTTGTCATTGGATGCATAAGAGTCTTCAAATGTTGGATCTTCAATTGTTTATGGAGGAGTATTTGAATCTTTGATCCTTGTCAACATCTCCTTTTCATGGGAAGAGGAAATATCGGCATCTGCCTGGATCTGAGTGAGTAGTTTCAAGATGAAATTCATTGTTAAACCATGTTAAAAAAAAGGATTCTTACAACACTCAAATCAAAATGAAAAACTCAAATAAAAACACTCTTGCTAAAACATAAAAAAATTACTCTTCATAGTTGTGGAAATTAAAACGTTCTTGATAGTTGGTAGGGATAGTGAGGAATCTACACTGAAGCAACTCTATGACCCTTAGAACCAATGCATGTAGATCGCACTTGCATAAATTTAAAATAATCTTGCAGAAATTGAAATTTGTAGAAATTGAAATTACTTCTACCTAGTTGGTAGGGAGAACATGAGGAGTCTCCTCTCACGAGCTTCTATGTCCCCTTACCAACATGTCTAGATCAAACTTGCAGAAATTAAACACTCTTGCATAAATTGAAATTTGCAGAAATTGAAACTACTTTTACCTAGTTGGTAGGGAGAACATGAGGAGTCTCCTGTCATGAGCTTCTATGACCCCTTACCAACACGTCTAGATCACACTTGCATGAATTCAAATAAAAAAGAAACTAATACCTCAATCCATCATGCTTCCTTGGCAACAGTGCCAAAATGTTGGGCTCTAAAGATGTCTTAAAATATAACCTCTATGCATCATCCAAAGGTAGGTGTTGGCGCAATTGTTTTACTTGTTGCCTATGTAGGCTCTTACCTTTCGTTTTCAATACCCGTCCTCCAGATATGCAACCCCTGCAAAGGGACAACAATCATAAAAAAAGGAACAACAATCGTTCTGTTCAAATGAACAACAAAAGGAACAACAATCGTGACAAGGGAACGACAGTTGTTATATTGGGCCGAACTAATGTTGTATTAATTGAGTTGTAGTAATTTCCCAACTATCTAAATTGTCAACCCGGGGTTCATAAACTAACGAAGCACACGCAAAGTATATGCAAGATTGAAGCGGGACTAATCTAATATAATGTTTAAGCTACAACTGAAATTGAATCATTAATCTAACACACGACTGAAATTGAATCATTAATCTAACACATGACTGAAATTGAATTAATATAGTTGCGTAAATGAAATTACTCTAAGAATGGGAAATTGCGTGAAGGAAATTAATCTAGGAATGGAGAATTGCATAAAGGAAATTAATCTAGGAATGGCGAACTACATGAAGGAAAAGCAAATACAACATGTGAAGAGTTGAATGACACAACAACATATGTGAGATCTCACCAATGAAGCAATCTTGTATTACAATAATCAAATCAATCTTTATAAAAGAATAATGAAAGCATGAAAACTAAAACCATGAATCAAATCTAATAATCCCTTTCTCTTTCGAATCCTAATGACTACTCTGATTCTAATTACATAATCTAACTGAATCCTAATTGAATTCTCATGAAGAGAGAGCACTCTCTTTTATACATGAGAGCCTTGAAGGTAAGAGAACCATTTCATAATTACATATCCACTTTTCTCTCAACTACTTTCTCATTATTACAAAATATAATCCCTTCAAATCCTCACACATATCTCTCATATATATTGGATAAGATATTCCAACCAAATCTCCATGATCTTCTCCTTGGAATGGGCTTGAATTATCTCCTCAATTCTTGAAATGGTGGAGGAAATATTCGAGCAGTCCTTTTGAATTAATCCTTCACATATTCCTACACATTACAAAGCTCACACATTTTTGAGATATATATGAAAACATGTTGATTTTCTAATATTTAATCATAAATTCCCTTTTAATACTAAAATGAATAAAGTGGAAAATAATAAGGTGAAACCCAAATGTATTTATGAAAACGATGTCATGAAAGGTTAATGGGGTGATGAAATGTGAAGAATAATGAAATGAAAGGTAGATGAAAATAGGACATTTCTGAGCCCCAACACTTGTAACCAAGCTTGAGGTCTTCCTCTGTGGTTTCAGTACCAAACTCATCACCCTGCATTGCATAAGAGTATGTATTTTTTATGTTATTCGTAGCAATTACCTAAAAGTTTTAAGGCGATACAAATAAGATATTTAGGTACTTACAATTCGTGACTGCAACTTCATGTAGTCACCCTGGCCTAGCCTGTGTTGGCCACATTTGGCAAGCCTTTCTTTTGTGGCCTTTGACGTGTCAATCAATCTATCATCAAAAGTTTCAAGTATGTTAATATATACCACAGTTTTATTTACATATAAAAAAATTTGAAGGTATTCAATTGAAATTGTAATTTAACTTCTGGGACCAAAGGGTGTATTTCCTTCATCTGTCAATTTCTTCTATTTTGCTTCCTCGATGAGGGCCTTCCACTCCCTCTCTAGAATCATCAGAGGACGCTCATACCTATCATTTTGTTTCAAGTGCCTCCTATATGTTTCTCATGTATATTTTAAATATTGGCCAATTGCGTTTGTGGCCAAGGTCTTATTAAAAGTATCTACACCAAAAAGGCTTTCTAGATGATCCATCAATTCTTTTTTGAGGTTGGAATTCTGGGAATTCCACCTCTCCCGTATGGTGGGCCCAAAAATCAGCAAATCCTTATTCTCCAAGGACCTGTAAAAATCATTGTTCCCTACACACAAAATGATTATATGATTATTAATTTAAAAATAATAGTTTAGATGATTTATATTTGTCTACATAGAGAACATGAAAAATATAAAATTTTAAAAATTACCTGGAACTTTAACCTGCTTTAATGGAAGCCCTTCCTCGTTGACCATAAAGGTGCCCTTAAGGGTCCCTATGCTAGTCACACATCTTTCTTTAGGAAAAAAAACCATATAGCTTGTCAAATCATTGGCCTCATCTCTGTCACCACCTCCAGAGCCTACCTATGTGGTTGCTTCTTCGGTGGGCATGTCCTGGCTCCCACCTAATGGTGTGAAAGGTGGAGATCCGAATAGCTGCATCCTGGAAGCTATATGAGGGCCTACGTTGGGACCCTATGGCATCTATGCAGTGCCACTATTATTGATACCATGCATGTCGGTGTCAACAGGATCCAAAAATCTCTATATAAGAAATAAAACATTTTTTCGTTTAGATAATGTAAAAGTTAAAAATCAATCTTTCATAACTGATCTTATGACATAAAAATAAAAAAACTTGAAATTATGGTAATTACATTATATGTCTTAAGACTTGTCATAACTTCTTTGATCCTTTCTTCAACCTCGGGAGTTTGATCTAGAATATCTAACAAGTGACATAGTTCCTTGTTTCCTTTATTGATCATTTTCCTTATTAAAATCGTAGGGTTGGAGGATTCATACAAATCCCTTTCGCAGAGCGAATCATCATCAACATCATGTCCCACCGACTACATATTCGAAAAAATAAATGATAATTCAGTTATGTAAACAATTAAAATAATTGATCGCCACAGAAATAAAATGCACATTAAATGCAATTCAAAAATTGTTGTTCATTTACCTATTCTGAGGCTGCTATTGATTTACCATGATCATCCTACCACATTACGATAAAATTATAACAGTGATCATTATCATGAGAAATAAATTCAAATGTATGAGAAATTCAAATGTTGATAACAAAAATAGAACATAATGAAAATCATAAAATATGAGAGTCATTTCTTACAGGTTGGGTAAATTAGTATACGTACCACCCCCATAATAGCAACATTTGTATCTATTCGATTCAAATTGTAATCAATCAATATCTCTTCCCCTGCAGCTATTCATTTTATTGCACATACGAATACACGGTTTTCATCACGCCCCTCAAATACGCAATTGGGTCGCTTATTTGTGGTTGTGGGTCATGTACTGTTTATAAACCCTGCAATATTCCCTGTTTATTTTGGCCTTCCATCAATGTAGATAGTTTCTCCTTTATTTTGATCATTGACTTTTAGTTGTATATAATTTGCAGCCAAGCCATATCTTCACATACTTTTTGTATATTGGACTATTCGTATCCAATATTTGTAGATATAGCAGGGTCCGACGTACTCCATCAATTAATTTAATCCATCATAACATACCTTTATGGCATCCATGGAAAATAGCCCCAAACCATGTAATGACGATGGAGCAATCCTGTATATCCTTTCGTTTACACAAAAATTAGTGTTTATTTCAGGAAGATACTTTGGTACCCATTGTTTCACTATATGTTTGTACCTCAAGGGCACCTCGATGTCATCTATGCTCTCATGATCGTAAGAACATGATCCCCCTTTCACAAGAAAAAATTCCATGTGTTTATGGAATTTTCTTCTGATCTTCTCACCTCTATTCGATCTCCGTCTGTCAGACCTACTAGATGTCTCACTTTCTTCTATTCTACCTGAACTTCCCTCACTCAATGAAGATAGATATGACAAATACCTATTTGCGTGTACATCCTATAAAATCATTAATGATAGAAACAGTCAGTCAATCAAGATGTAACACTAGTTTATTACCAGTATCCTATTAGTATAACAATAAGCTCATAATGATTACCATAGTGTTACTCTTTCTAGTATCCTATTATGTTGAGAATTTTTCTCATGTAACTTTACCCTAAGAGTTTTTGGACAACTTAAAGACAACCCAAATAATGGTATTTCTGGAAAAAAATGAACAAGAAAGGTGGAACTTTAACTCAACGAAAACACTACCCTCATCGGAAATATGAACCCAAGGAGAAGAAATGGTAGAAAGGTAAAGGTGGCCTATACATTTCAAAAGGGAGAGAACAATTGAGAGTAAAGTACATTGTTAAGTAACAAATACGAGAGTTGTTATTGATTCGTAGCTTCACAACTCCCAAGGTATTTTCACAACACCTGAGTTCCTTCACAACACCTGAGTTCCTTCACAACTCTCGATGCAATCTTACAACTCTCAAAGCATTCGTCAGAATGGAATAGGTAGTTTGGGGATATTCTTCATGCACATGGACCTCTCATGCCATGCCACATTACAAATATTGGAGTGGCAACTATTAACCCATGCCTCTATTAACCCAAAAGACAGATGATGTGAGCAAACTCTTCTGCCTAATGACCAAACGAGACATGGGATCATGGTCTGCAGTTATTTCAGGATATGCCCACAACAATTGTGGTGAGAAGGTTCTTTCACACTTTTTTGAAATGCAATGAGTAGGAATGACTGCAAACCAGTCAATTATTGTGACTGTGCTTAAGGCATGTTGTGACCTTGTTGATGTCAAATTAGGTATGTAGCTTCATACCCACATTATTAAAGTTATAATTGAGCCAAATATCTATCTGGCTAGTGCCCTAGTCACCATGTATGCTCAATGTGGGATGATAGAGGATGAATTTCAAGTGTTTCATAACATGCTCTAGAAATATGGTGTTTTATGGACAGCCATGATTGCAGGATATGCAAAAAACGAGCATTATGATGAATCCCTTGAACTCTTTTTTAAGATGAAAAGGGCTTGCATAAATCATGATCAATTCATGTTTTCTAGTGTGCTAAGTGCATGTGCATCCCTTGGAGCTCTAGAACATGGCAAGGGAATCCATGCTTGTATTTTGAAAAGGAAGTTTGAATCAGACCTCTCAATTGGTAACACAATTTAAGCCAAATCAGTTTGCCTTTTCCAGTATTCTCAGTGCATGTGCCACATTAGCTACCCTAGAAAAGAGAAAAATGTTCCATGCACACATGATCAAAATAAGATTTGACACAGATGTTTATGTTGCTAATGCTCTTGTTACAATGTATAACAAGTGCAGGAGCATAGAGGATGGAGTTGGGAAAGCATTTCTTGGCGGACATTTCATGGAGGACATTGCATGGAAGACATTTATTGACGGACATTGCATGGTGGAAAGCATTGCTTGGCAGACATTGCTTGGTGCCTGCAGAATCTATGGGAACTTGGAGCTAGGAAAGCATGCAGCAGAGTGTATTGACAATGAGTATGGAAATAAATATCTTATTGTTGAAGATCTTTGTTGAAATGCACAAGGAAGGTTGTAAGCTGAATCAGTTCACATTTCCAAGTTTTCTCAAGGCTTGCGCCAATGTTGTGGCCACAGAGCAGGGCAAGCATGTTCATTACCATGCTATTAGATCTGGTTTTGAGGTTGATATTTATGTGGGTAATGCTCTTGTAGACATGTATAAAAATTGTGCGAGGGTGGATGATTCCCGACAAGTGTTTGATGGAATGCCTGAAAAAAATGTACTGTCATGTAATGTCATTTTTTATGGGTATACACAGAATGAGAAGAGCGAGGAAGCATCAACAAACTTGTTACTGCATTGATCAGAAGTGATGCTCAGTATGACTCTATGCACATATTAACCAGAAGGACCTATTCAATAATTTGAATTGTATAATATAAGACTCTTTTTATACGAGCAAGCAGCTCAAGAATTTGGTTTCATATTCCCACAATTCAAGCATGCCTAACTCCTCCTTTTAAAAGGATCAATTCAATTAGGACCTTTCATGGTTATTTCATAAATACGTACAATAGAAAGTCCCACTGCATGTTCTTGTAACAATTTTGTTTTCCATACAATGATGGTTGACTATGTAAGGCCACTGCTTGGTTGGGTTCTATCTCACTTGGAGCATTTACAAGTGACATCATAGATTCTTGGTGATATTGAATGTCACTTTCTTGATGTAGATACATTCGTTTGAAACTTCCCTCCTTGGGCTTTGCTTCTTTTCTCTCTGGTCTTGTCCAGTGCCAAGCCAATTTTCCATCCACCTCATCGACACTACCATGATGATGACTTAAAACACTACTATGGCAATGCATACTTAGTGTACTGCCATGAGGAATAGGTGGAAAATTGAAACTCCATAACATTGGAATTTCCTCTAAATAGGACGTTTGAAATATAGTTTTGTATGGAGTCCGCACAAAAGTTTGTTTCCTGGTAATATGCAACTGATATATATATATATATATATAATGTTGATCATTACCTGGTATGTCAATGCCAATAATTGTTATTGTCATCATGCTACAGGACTCTGTATGCTTGAGAATCTGCTACAGGTCCATCGCTAATATTTATCCAAAATGATTGGAAAAGGCCTACAAATTCTCTTGTAACTATTTCCCTTAATGTTCCCTCTGTGTTGGCTTCTTCTTTATGTTCAAAGACCTGAAGGATTGCATATTAAAAGTCTTCTTGTTTGACATCTAATGCTTCCATTGGCCAACATAATGTTTGAATCGGTTGAGGTGTGAATATGATTCTTGTTGTGCAACCATCGTTTCTTGTTTAATCACTGGACAAGGTCATCTCAATCGGGCACATACTATCAAGTCAAATGTGAGGATAAAGAACATGGTGCATTCATTTATAGTTAATGGCAGGTCCCACCCACAAACATAGGAGAAATATACAACATTGGAGAGATTGACAAAGAAGATTAAGGAAGTAGGGTATATGCCGGATACCAACTTTGTGTTGCATGATTTGGAGGAGGAGCACAAGGAATATGTTATCTGCTATCACAATGAGAAGGTTGCAAGATACATGTTTATATTTTCTATGGTGAAGAAAATCCACATGCAAAATTAATGTTGACAGAAGTAGATATATTTTTGGAAGCGTCAGAGAAAGTTGGAAAGTGGAAACATAGTTTTAAACCCCCATGAAGATTAAGATAGAGAAGGCATTTGTATGTCTCACACAAGACAAAATTTATCTGCAAATTTTGAAAATTTTGTTGAGGAAAGACAAACTGGATGATTTGCAACCTAGTCTTGAAGCAGCCTTAAGAGTTGATTTCAAGGATTATTGTTTTTTGAATTGCCTCTAGTGGGTAGATGTTCTAAACTAAATCTCCATTGAAGATATATTGAAGATGTCATTGGCGTGTCTATTATTGGGGTCATTGTTATTTACTAATCT
The DNA here is from genome assembly GCA_009831015.1 of Picea engelmannii. Lineage (NCBI taxonomy): Eukaryota > Viridiplantae > Streptophyta > Pinopsida > Pinales > Pinaceae > Picea > Picea engelmannii. Next base: position 264,295 of record ML790703.1, read on the forward strand.
AGCCAACCTACAATTCTTTTTTTTCAAGGGACTAATCAGTAATCAATGAGATTTTTTTCCCCTATCTCAATCTTACCAAGAGATATGTTCTCTATGAAGTTGAGTAATGCTAAACTGGATAACTGCTTGTGTCCTAGAGATGTGATTCATAAAATTAAACTGTCATTTGCATTCATGTTTCCTCAGACAAAAAAAACTTGATTATCAAAGAGTTTGACCTTCTTTTAAGGGAATTCAAAGTTGTATTTGGGAGTCCAAAGCATTCTAATGTTGGTTCTATTCTAAAGAATATTGTGTTTGGAGGATTTTATGATGTAAGGAATATTGATTCCAAGATGAATGGTTGCTAGCACACATTGACAGTTGATTTGTGTACTCTAAGTTATGTTCAATACACTTTCATTCAGGGAAAGTGTACAATGCTTAAACTTCAACTTCCAAAAGACATTGGATTGTTAGAATTTAAAGTGTTCCATTCCTGGCATACAAAGATCTTTGTTCATATTAATGTTCATGTTCTTCCTAATACACAGCTAGAGATTGTTAGTGTTCCAGACCAACCTTTGTATGATGGATCAATATGTCATGCTTATTATGAGATCACAACAAGTCAATCACAACTAAGTTATCAAATTATGGTGAATGAAGTAAAATTGTACATCGAGAATTTTATGAGTGAGATGACAAAATGGGACTAACAAGAACCTTGTTCTACATGATATCACACAAGAGCCATCCTTCCATCCTCATAGTGAGAAACTTGCAAATTTCTTTTGGTCTCATCAACACCATCGTTGAGACACCTATCTGGATATAAAATATAAAATAAAATAAACTATGTGTGTGCAATGACTTCCATACCGCCATCAAGTTCATCTCCAAGCTTGTTGGTTGGGAATTTGTTGTGCGAGATGCCCACTGCTTGCATCATTTCAACAATGGACTATGTACCTAAGGGGAGTATTGGTAATGTTTTAAAGTGCAATTGACAATATTCGTTCTTTTTCCCTGTGTCGAGATACACAAGAATTGCATGCTATTCAGTTTACGGTGCATACTACATAGTAATTTTTTAAAATACTACTTTGCCTACTTTAATTGTTGTCTGCTTGCTTTCATTTTCACTGAAAGGTATCTACTAATTAGAGATGGAGGATGCAATATTCACCCTGTTTGTACTAAGGAAACATATGGAAGCCTGTGGATTTGGTGTTTCTGATCAGTGGGAGCCTTTTGAAAGAGAACCATTTTGAAGACAATTTTCACCCTGTTTAGACCATGTATAGCATACAAAACATGTAAGTTCAATTTGGTGACGCGTGATAATTCCATTGCTAAATAGTATTTATATACAATTTTGGATATGATTTGTAGATTCTTTTATGTTGGATTTACCTTCTGGGTTTGTGAGACAAGGAAGTGTCTAAGCCTGACTTCATCTCCAAATTTAAAACAGTGACCACAGAGACCTCGTGACAAAAACTATTCTTCTTTTGACTGATGATTGTCATTTTAATGAGGATCTAGTGTGTTGGCATTTGGAAAGCAAAAAGTTACCACAGAATAATATCCTCATATAGAGGATCAATCCACCAATTTAAGGAATGGGATGTCTTGTTTTATTTTTTCTCGCTGGATGCCAGGTATGGAGTACCTTGATGTTGGTTAGAGTGTATGGTTAATACTACATATAGAAAAATATAGATATCCATGTATTATAGAAAGGGAGTTTTCTGCATGAGAAGTAGAAGAAGTATCTCCGACTATCCCAGTATTCACTACAAAATTTAGCCAAGGATATTTGTTTTTCCATACTGTACATAATTGACTGCCACTCTTATTTCTGCTATTAAGACATCCATTGCATCTAAAGGTTCTGTTAATTAGGTCTTCTTTACTATGCTCATGATGATCATCTACTAAGGCTTCACACTTTGTCCTCTAATAGCTTATGATGTCATTAAGAACCACAAAATTCGCTTTAATAATAATTTTCATCCTTCTTACCTTTTGTCATGTTGTATGTAACTTCAGTTGTTGACAAGATTTTGTTGATGGTATTATTAATCACTGTGCATCTATAGTAACTATGTAAGATGGATTGATAAATGATATGGGTAGGTATTAGGTGCATATTGCATATTGTTTATAGAGGGAGAATAGATATTGCACTTTGTCATATAATGTTCTATACCAAAATGAATGCAACTAGAAGACAATTAACATAAGTGCTTCTGTCTGTGAAGAGTTGCTCATCTAGGTGGGCCAGTTGCCACAAATAAGGCTGTTGCATTGGCAAAGTTTTTGCAGAGGAAGCTCCAAGAGCCAAGTGGATCTGTATCTTTGGATTCTGACCTTGTTGAATGAGCTGTGCAGGATGCTAAAAGTTCCCTCATGAAGGTATATTCTACCTTGTTGAGCTCCCTTTTTTTAGTAGAACATAGTTGATGCTACTGCTTATAGCCTTATACTGATTTATGAACAACTTGAAAATTTTGGACAATGTATGAATTATGGATTTACGCTATTGAAAAGTAATGCATTTTATGTTTAGAAATCATCATTAGACCTTTTTTCTCATCATTAGATGTCTACCAATAATTTTAGAGCACACGAGTTTGTGCCAACACTGTGTACCGACTTTATTAGCTTTGCAGGCTTTATTGTGAAGTCAAAATTAGAATCTCATGAAGATGGTCCAAGGAGATAAAATTATTTCTTGGCCACTTTCTAAACCTATTATAGTAAAAATATGCATGGTAAATTTGAAAATACAAATATTCTTTTGGTTGAAAATGTCACATTCGAATGAATACAAACAATATAATCATTTAGTAATCAACATCTTGTATGCCCATTACCATGTATCTGAATCATTTTTACTCACCGGTTGAGTTCATCATCGAGCCTTTTTTGTAATGATAGGTGAGTATTGCTAGAGTTAATTTAAACTTAAACATACTTTGGCAAAAAATTCTATAGGAATCAGGATACATAGGGCTCCAGAACAAAGGATTGAAGCTTGGCCATGACATGAACTATCATGGATATCATGATGGTCTAGTGGTTCCCTGGTTCAAATGCATCTTCAACTTTGAAAATGGGTGAACAATTTTTGAAATGAAGTGGGTGGAAATCATTAACATACAATCTTAGAATATGATTGACAAGATGCAAGGTAGGGGAGGCCATCCTGATATTTCAAAAATTATTTCGTGTCTACTATGTTGTTTTCTGGGAATAGATTCTAGGATCAAGAAGGCGTGACAAAGTGGCAAGGTTGATTGGGAGAGACCTAGATCAGTGGTTGGTTAGGGGCTTCATATAAAGCAGAGGCATGGAGAATGACCATATTGTCTGCCACAAGTAATAAGCAACAACAGAAAATTGAACAACCAACACTTTATAATAATGGAAGTTGGCTATATAATAATCAGTGATCACAGATAATGAAAGCAGATTTTAGAGGTGGATATGTTGGCTCTTGTTGCCTATGCAAGGAGGGGTAGGTTGTATAGTTACATCTTGGCTCAATGATGTTTGATTATTGATGTATTTGTAATTGTTCAACAATCAAATATAATATGCATTTTCCGGAAAATAAAAGATTAAATACTATTTACAAAATAGAGTTTTCAGTAAACCATCTCCAATTACAAACCTTTTCAAGGTTGTTTCAAAATGACTAAGTTCTCGAATACCATCCTGCAATTTGGAATTGTTCAACTTGAACTTGTTCCAGTATTGAAGCACGTGTCATTTGTATAGCATGTTGCATTTAATGACAAAGTTAATCTAGACATGACAAAATGGGACTAACATGAACCTTGTTCTACATGATATCACACAAGATCCATCCTTCCATCCTCATAGTGAGAAACTTGCAAATTTCTTTTGGTCTCGTCAACACCATCGTTGAGACACCTATCTGGATATAAAAAATAAAATAAAATAAACTGCGTGTGTGCAATGACTGCCATACCACCATCAAGTTCATCTCCAAGCTTGTTGGTTGGGAATTTGTTGTGTGAGATGCCCACTGCTTGCATCATTTCAACAATGGCCTATGTATCTGAGGAGAATATTGGTAATGTTTTAGAGTAAGTGCAATTGACAATATTCATTATTTTTTCCTGTGTCGAGATACACAAGAATTGCATGCTATTCAGTTTATGGTGCATACTACATAGTAATTTTTGAAACTACTACTTTGTCTACTTTACTTGTTGTCTTCTTTCCTTCATTTTCCCTGAAAGATATCTACTACTTAGAGATGGAGGATGCAATATTCACCCTGTTTGTACTAAGGAATCATATGGAAGCCTATAGATTTGATGTTTTTGATCAGTGGGAGATTTTTGAAAGAGAACCATTTTGAAGACAATTTTCACCCTGTTTGGACCACGTATAGCATACAAAACATGTAATTTAAATTTGGTGACTCATGTTAATTCCATTAATTTTTGAAGTGGAACAGTCCCTATTTCTCATATAAGATGTAGTCTCTTTGTATTCAAATGATGGTTTCCACTCCCAGTCCATTCATAACCATTTATGTGTGTCAAATACCCCAACAAAAGGGTAATGAGAGTCGGTACAAGAACAAGCAGGACTTGAATGCATTGACAATGGATAACCAATTGATGAACCCATTCAAAATGCAAGTGGACACCAATATCTATACTCATTTTGTATTAAAATGAATTGACAGTAGGTCTCTGGAAGATGGTAGAAGAGTCCATCAACACATGATTGATAGTGGGTTCGAGCCAGGTATCATTCTGAGCAATCACCTTATCAACATGTATGCAAAATGTGGAAGTGTGGAGAATGCACGCCAAGTGTTTGAGAGAATTCTTGAATGGAATTTAGTGTCATGGAATATAATGATTGCAGGGTATAGTAATAATGGATATTGTGAAGAGGCAATGGATATTTTTGGCCTAATGCATCAAATAGGGGTCAAGCCTGGGGAATTTACGCTTGCTAGCATTCTAGGAGTTTGTGCGAATCTTGGAGTTGTCGATCGGGGGAGGGAGTTGCATGCTCACATTACTAAAACTGGATTTCAGTTAGATGTTTATGTGGGGTTCTCTCTTGTTACAATGTATGCAAAATCTAGGATTGTAGATCATGCATGCAAAGTGTTTGATGAAATGGCCACAGTAAGCTCGGCATTGTGGAATTCAATGATTGCAGCATGTGTGCAGAATGAACTTGATCTACAAGCCCTTGAACTCTTTTCTGAAATGTGTCATCTAAGCCCGAGATTGGACATATTTACATTTGTCAGTGTACAACGGGCTTGTGCAAACCTTGGTGTTCTAGAATAGGGCAAAGAGTTTCACGTCCATGTGATTAAAACTAGATTTGAGTCAAATATATCTGTAGCTAGTGCCCTTGTTACCATGTATGTTAAGTGCAGTAGCATAGAGTACTATGCACACAAAGTGTTCAAAAGAGAAACCAAACATAACTTGATCTTATGGATTGCAATGCTTACAGGATATGCTCATGCTAATTTTGGAGAGGAGGCACTGGACCTTTTCTACGAAATGCAATGAGCAGGTATGAAATCAGATCAATTCATCTTTGCAAGTACTCTCTAGGCATGTGCTAGTTTGGAAACTTTAGGATATGGTAAAGAGATCCATACCCATATCATTAAAACTGGATATGGGTTGGATGTTTCAATGGGAAATTGCTTCCTTAACATGCATAGTAGATGTGGTAGTACAGATGATGTGAGAAAACTCTTCTGCCTAATGACCAAACGAGACATGGGCTCATGGTCTACAGTTATTTCAGGATATGCCCACAACAATTGTGGTGAGAAGGTTCTTTCACACTTTTGTGAAATGCAGCGAGAAGGAATGACTACAAACCAATCAATTATTGTGATTGTGCTTAAGGAATGTTCTGACCTTGTTGATGTCAAATTAGGTATGCAGCTTCATACCCACAATATTAAAGTTATAATTGAGCCATATATATGTCTGGCTAGTGCCCCAGTCACCATGTATGCTCAATGTGGGATGATAGAGGATGCATTTCAAGTGTTTCATAACATTCTCGATAAAGATGTTGTTTTATGGACAACCATGATTGAAGGATATGCGAAAAATGATCATTATGATGAATCCCTTGAACTCTTTTGTAAGATGAAAAGGGCTTGCATAAAGCCTGATCAATTCATGTTTGCTACTGTGCTAAGTTCATGTGCATCTCTTGGAGCTTTGAAACATGGAAAGGGAATCCATGCTTGTATTTTGAAAAGGAAGTTTGAATCAGACCTCTCAATTGGGAATACTCTGGTTACTCTTTATGCTAAATTTTGAAGAATAGAATATGCTCACAAAGTCTTTGAGAAAATGCCTAAACAGGACATTATGTCATGGATTGCACTAATTTCTGGATATGCTCAGAGTGGGCATGGCAAAGAGTCTTTCAAGGAATATGTTGGCTATGTTCTTGTCTTATAATCTATGGCAAACTTGTGGAATAATTATGTGTTTTTTTTACCTTTTGCATGGTTTGTAGCCCGACATAATTATGTTACACATTCCAACTAGAAGCTTAACATGATTATTTTGGGTCACATGTGGTTTTGAATCTTATTGTAATTACATTGCATTCCCAAAATGGAAACACAATGCAATTATTATTCAAACAAGTAGGTTGGACTGTTGTCATAATTACTCTTCATGCTTTAATGTAACCGTAACATTGTTACACCATTCTAGAAGGGATTTGGTGAGAGGAATTGTTACCAAATAGGTGTTGTATTTAGAATAATAACATGAGTAGAAGAAACACATGGACTTTCTAACAATATAGGAATTGAGGTGATGATGAGAGGGAGCTAATGCCCTTTCTGACAACCTGGTCATTTATAGGATGAGTGGAATGCACACATGACCTAATTTTATAAGAATACTAACAACAATGAACAAAAATTACATTAACCATAAGAAAACATGAGAATACTTAAATTTATCTACCTCTACTTTCTACTTCCCTCCTTGACTTTGCACTGGTTATCCATCCATGTAGATGCCAGGGCTTACACACATTTGGTTATCCATGAAAACCCATTTTGTAGCTGCCAGGGCTTCCACACATTTGGTAGCATGAGAAGTGACCTAACCATTCCTTTGAACCTCATAACCATTACCATCAACTCGATTCATACAAATATTTTGCAACAAGACATATCCACCCTCATATCCATTGTGACCAAGTGATCGAGGTCAAATCGAGCCCAAGGTTCCAAGCTGAACTATGGGGGGGGTTCCATTAAACCAAGCTCAGAGCAAGCCAAGATTCTGGGCCTATTTCTAGAAGAGATCTGAAGCAAGCAAGTCGACGTCTCGAGCCCAATTTCTAGAATATATTTGAAGTGATCAAACCCAAGGTTCTGAGATGAGCTGTGGAAAGAGTTATTAAGTTCAAGTTCATAGAAAACTAGGGCCGAGGTTTCTAGTCCGAGTTGTGGAAGGATTTTCTATGTACAAAAAGTCGAGGTTTCATCCCAAGTTGTGGAATAAATTTACTAAGTCAAGTTTAAAGAAATCGAGCCGAGGGTCTGAGTTGAGTTATGGTAAGGGTTTGGTTGATTCCAGAATCAAGTCGAGGATTTAGAACCAAAGTGTGGGAGGGTTTTTGAAGTAACCATTCCGAGAAGAATACAAAGAAGTATTTTCAACAACTTACCATTCTCTTCGTGAGCTCTCTCTCCTGGCCAATTCCCTCCGTGAGATCTCTCTCCCAATGCCCTCTGCAAGCTCTCTCTAACCTTGCAGCTAGTGAACTCACTCCCTGTGCCCTCCGTAAGCTATCTCCTTGGGCGCGCGTCTCCTTGAAAGGGAGGGAGTCTCCTTGAAAGTAGTTTATTTGGGCATGAGTCTCCTTCAAAGTAGTTTCTTTGGGTGTGAGCATAAAACCTTGAATGGGCGCGAGTCTCGGCTTGTTTTCACTCACAAATTGTATCTAAGAATTTGCATTTCCCTCCTAGTCAATGTTTTTCTCCTTCTCCAATTTGCATTGGTGATGCATTTTTTCTTGATATTCAATGTTAATTCAATAATGAGATTAAACAACTCGAAAAAATCCTACTACACTTGGATTGTGCAATATATGCATCTCATATTGAAAATTTCATTAAGAAATAATATTTTTGCTAGTTTTCAATCCAAAATTGTTGGTTTGCCTTCATGGGTGATTTTAGGGATGAAAATTCGCTCAGGGGTGAAATTAAAGGGGTTCCAAATTTTTATTGAGCAATTTTTTTATGTTGGAGTGGTTTTTTTAAACTTTTATTTTTCCTCCCAAATTTATTTAAAAAAAAACAGTATAGAGGGTAAGCCTAGGTTTTTATGAGGGAGAGAAGAAAAAAAATGTATTTCGCTCCTACATTTTTGAGCTCCAAGCTTCCATTCACCCCATTTCCAGAAATACGGAAATTTCTGGTAACGAATTTGCCCTCACATTGGGTATAAATCATGGTTTACGGTTTAATCTGATCCAGTTTTGTGGTAGTACTCCCTCTGTGGTATTACCTTGCCACAAAGCATATGCCGCAGAGGTATTGTTTGAAGTGTTCCATAACCCCCAAGCATAGTGGACAATGATATTCCCTTCGTGATCACAGACTATCCCCCCACACCCGTCGCCTCTCGTTGTCAAACATTGTGGACCATTAATGAACAATTTATTTTCAAGTTTTGATTTAACACAAAAAATACATAAGGTATACCGATTTTTAAGACCCTTTATATCTCAGATCAATCCTAGGAAACATAAAATCAAAGCTTCAACCAGAAAAAATCATTCAACTAACACAAAAGGTCCATCATCACTCAACCAATGGATACTCATAATAGAATTTTAAGATCAAATTCCTAATATTTAAAATCATAATCCTATCTTGATGTCCTCATCAAACTATTGAAACAAAAATCCTAAGGTTTTTAAGCCAGTGTTATATACCACTTAAACAAATATATTATACATTTAAAAATTACTTCCTAAAATTTTGTTTAATAAGGACAAACTTTCATGAGTTCCATAGTAAAATAGGGCATTGGACAATTTCTAAAATGTCGTGGGATAAGATAATTTATCATCTTTGTGATACTAAGAAAGTGGATAATAATAATAAAATGTTCTCTTAGAATGCCCTGGGTATGCCCACATTAAATTCCAATTACAAAACCAAACCATATTACAAAATATAACTATGTATGTGATATTCATCAACACCAATTCTTCAACATATACATATCTAAGGAGTCACTTCCATAACTCACATGAAAATATGGAAATCTCATCATAAGACAACTACATCCTCCATACATTCATTTATATGGTTTCCACAACCATCCAACACATTCGATTCAGTATACCCTTTTTCTTCAATACTCAAGATGTACAAATATGTATCACTCTTGCTACCTAAAATCATATTAGGAAA
>ML790703.1:274000-291511 GCA_009831015.1 Picea engelmannii
ATCGAAGCAATAGAATTGACTCAAGGGTGATTCAATGGGTGTGGTAGAGGCTTGTTGGCCTTCACTTGCTTTGGGATTTTTGTGCAAGAAATAAGAATGATGGGAATTGTGATATTTGGATAGCTTTGACCATTTCAAATGGATGCTCAACTTTATCTAAAGAACAAGTGGGAAAAAACGTCTTTGCAGGTTAAGTTGGGTAGTATTTATTATGTAAGCATAATGTTGTGAAAGTCAACCATTGTTAGTTAAGCCCAAAATTGGCATGTCAAGGATGCCCTGAAACTCCTTGTCAAATGCAAAGAAAAGGGATGGATCCTAGTTTGGTCATTGTTATAGTCAAACTTATACAACATATAAACATAATTCCCAACAAAAATTCAATGACTTTCTTAAATAGCCCTCTTCATTACATCTTGCTTCAAAATAAAAGTATCATTCCACAATGTTTTGTTTCGTATTAAAATGAACGTGGACACCAATAGCTATACTCTACCATCATTCTCATCCAATTCATGTATTCATAGTTCACTTACCATTATAGAATGGATGTATGCTACTCTCTTCCCTCATTAATATATCATTCCATGTTTTCCCTATGAAACTACAATAACTTTATATATAATTTCCTGTATATATTCATTTTTTTAACTGAATCATAATCCATGTGTTTCCACATGTTTCCTAGTCTTTTTTCTCACAATCCAAGTCTCTTAGTGTTTATCCCTAGGTGGACCAAGGAAACATGGAAGAGGAAATGAGTACCATGGGTGATGTGGTGATAAAAAGGAGCTGCCTACCGGGTCCACTCGAAGATTGGCCTAGGGCCATTTGCAGGGTTGGTCGGTTCTTGGCTTGTTATCATGTCGCTCGGTAGCACATGGGTGGTAAGTGTAGTGAAAACTCATCTTGGGAGGAGCTTTGAAAGAGCACTCTTCTTCGTTTTCCGTGGAGTTTGGGTGATCGTTGTGGCTCCCTTGCAGGGATTTGCATTTGTATTCCTTGGGAAAATTCTTGGTAACACATGAGTTGTGTTGTGGGCTCTTTGAATGGATGTGGGATCTAGTATATATAGGTTGGCTTTGAGACGTTGAGATCCTTTGTGGATGATGCAATTTCTTGTGGTTTTCGTTTGTCAAGTCCGATTGTGTTGTTGGCTCCATGAAGCCAATATGATGTATTGTGTTTTATTTGTTGACAGTGGAGGTTTTCCATTCGTGCGAAAGGTGGTGCGAGAAACAAGTTGGTTGTTGGGTCTGCCTGAAGATTGGCCTTGGGTCATTTGTAGAGTGGCCGACATCCAATACGTGGGTGACAGTGAGGACAAGTGCGTACATGTCTGGAAAAGTGGATGTATTGGACCGTACAACCGAGAAGTTTCTAGGGTTTGCAGGTGTTGTCTATAGTTTTATGTATTTCTCTGTGGGCCATTTTCCCTGTAAGGGAGCCTTTGTAAGATTTGATATTATTCTAATGATAAGCTGATTTGAAGGGAAAAAATATTTGTGTGTTAAGAATTGGTTTCTTTTCTTCCTCTATTTATTTTAGTTAATTATTCTAGCGGTGTATTTTGTTTTGTGAGTTGCTAACCTAATTTATAGCAAGGAATTCACTAGTAAACAATTTACCTAGGTGTCAGGGTTAGAAAGTTAACAATAATATAGAATCGATAATGAATGAATGAGATATGATTGATACAATGATCCTTGTGATTGTATACTTATTTGCATTAATTGGTTAGGAATGCTTGTGTCTCTTAGGTTATGTCCCTTTGTTGTTGTTGTTGTTGTTGTATTTAAATTTATTACATTGTGTTTGTCTCTTATATTATAATTTAATGATGGCTCCTTGTGAGTGTAGCTAGATACATCACTAGTGGTATCAAAGTGATTCTTTCTACTAGTTGGGTCTCATACTTCTATAGGATTCATTCCCTATTAGCCGGGTGCCAAACTTCTATTGGTTTCCATACCTTGTTGACTAGGTGTTAGAGCTTTCTGCCAAAAGAAAACAAAACTTTAGATTGGGAGGCTATCCATTTCCACTCCAATTTTCTATCCACTGTTATTTTCATGAGTCACTCCAAAACACTAAAAGGTTATCCTCTATTATGCAATGTTTACTTTTGTGCATTTGGTGGGTCAGAACTTCATTTTTCATCCTGAGACTTCACTAGAGGTTCAACATTGACCCGATCTACAATTCAGCATATTCTTCGGAGTATTTGGAGATCTTTGGCATCAGGGCAGAATTTTTTAGGGTATCCAATCTTCCAGCAGAGCTTGACCTATCCAGTTGGGGGGTTTGGCACTTCATACAGCCCAGATCTCATCTCAATATTCATGCACTGTATCCAAGTGGCCTTTGGAGGCTTGTAGCTTCTCTCCTTCATCTGGTTGAGGCTTATCTTAATTTTTTTTATAATCTATTAGCTATATTGTACAAGATCTGTAGATCCATTGGATCAGGGTCTTATTCTTTATTAATAATATTAGATCTGAGATATTTGAGTTATCACTTGTGTTACTCATCATGCATATGGTGGAGGTATGTCCATTTTTATATTTATGATTGTTGTAAACACATATAAAAATCATCAGTATAACCCTAGCACAACCTAAAGGATCATAATAAGAAAAGTGTTTGACGAAATGCCACACCCAGAAAACATTTAAAAATACATGAAAAATGTGATGTTCCTAGCATCTTGGCTTGGGAACATTACAATGGTATCAGAGCTTAGACTCCTTCCAGTCTGAGGGGTCTTCCATAAGAAGAGATGAATATTTTGGACTTTGCTAGAGAGATTTTTGAGTGTGAGAGGGAATATCAAACCCTCAATGAGATTCTCAAGAAGCTAATAACATTCCAACAGTTTGTATCCTTTAAAAATCCTAGTTGGAGCAAAGATGAGGTTACACAATGGGAACCAGATCATAGATGTAGGGGTAAAGGTAAGAAACACATTATTGAGGTGCACTATGATAGTGATGATGAAGTGTGTGAGGATGCAGAGATAGATATTTATTTGGAGCATTCTGATGATGCTAGGGACTCTTACAAGGAGGCTAGTGATTCTGACATGCTTGGGGAGGATAGTGACCCTTGCGTATTGGATGGACAGTTGGATGGACCAAATGATAGCACCTGCACTTCAGTAGCCATATCACATAGTGTTTATGTGTACTTACACCTCAACAGAGTGATGACACTAGTGGGGATTCACACGTGTTAGCACCTAGATCTGATGAGCTTCCTATGAGGGTCATGACACATTTGCCATCTCTTCAGCCACCCATGATAGCCATGACACATGTGGATATTAGTGGCAGTTCATATATGATAGAGGATTCATATGTGAGGGATGCATGCCAGGGATGTATGGATCCATAGATCCAAGAGGAGATACATACAGATGTACAGACAAATGACCTTACATACACATATCAGCATGAGGAGAGTGGGTCACTTCTTTTGTAGACTCCATTAGTTGATTAGGCTGGGGATATTGACAGTTGGATGGGACACTTACTTCCAGGACCATCCTACAGTGATGAGGATGTACCCTTTATTGGTCAAGACAACCATAGCACGTGTCTGGACACATCTATATGGGATCTAGGCACAGATGATAGTAGTAGGGTGAGTGCACAGGAGGATACAACTGCTCACACCAAATACAGTATGATTTAGAGGGAGCTATCAGTTGGGGATGATGTGTAGTCACATATAGGAGGACCCAATAGCACAGTGGATAGGGGGCAGTTCATCGCATTATCTTTTGCAGAGGGTGTTGGGGATTCCAGTGTTGGCACTAGCAGTGAGAGACATGAGGTAGCACCTCATCATGACTATGATCAAGAGTCACACTACTTGGCAGGATAGTTGAGAGTCAGTGAGGATATGATCATGGTAGCAACTAGGCGCATTGATGACACATGCATTGGTGGCAGATTACTAATGGAGGGCATCAGTGGCTCATGGTAGTTTAGATGGGGGATTTTCCATGGATGACTTTCATACTCTCAGAGAGAGAGTGTCTGTGATGAGGGCCGACTACCAGCAATTGTTGACGGATAGGGACTACCTATTGAGGATTGGCAAGATGTATTAAGGGGCTCTGAGGGAGAAGGAATTGGAGGTGGACAGAATCACTCAATAACATTTATCGTCACCCTTTTCACCCTCTTTAATTCTTTTCCCAGATCTAATGTTTTCTGACATTCTTCCCCACAGACTTATACTGAAACAAATACATATTTTTTGTTCACCGAGAAGACCTGCAAACCCTTTTTGAAGTGTTGTTATTATAGAAAACTTGTTGCAACATCCGTCAAATGCAACATATTTATAGATTTTATCACGTCGCAATTCCGACGTTATAAAAACCTAAGTGACTGTTAGTATTTTGACTTGGTCAACATACTAAGGTGATTGTTGGAGGGGGGAAACTTAGTTTCCACAACATCGCAATTGCGACAACAATCTTCACAAAGGTGGAAAGAGAGATGACTAGGTGGAAAATGTGGCAAGAGAGACGTCAATGTGGCAAGAGAGACATAAATGTGGCAATACTGATGTTATCGGGCAAGATGATTTTTTTTTTTTTAATTTCCTCTATTTTGCGACAATATGGACAATTTTGTCCATAACGTCGCAAATAGGTCGGAATTTTTACAATATGTACTAGTGAAGGAAATGGTAATTTTATTACATATGCATATTTTACAAGAATGTGGAAGAAACAATTCAGCAATGTCTATATTCCTAAGAATTCTAGGATGGGGATTTGCAGTGTATGTGCTACTATTAAATCAAGAGATAAATCTGAAGGGGTAGAAAGAGGTATGCATTTACTATTTTTTTTTTTAAATTGAATAGTTATCAACTATGAAAATGTATGATCAATATTTTCATTTTATGTCATGTGCAAATTCCATAGTCAAATCACTTCAAGAACATCAGAATCTACAATCAAGTGAAAGGAAAAAGTTGTACAAACATCGAAAGAAGTGTTATGATGCTCCAAAAAAATATTTAGGTATGATAATTGATGGCATGGACCAAAAGAAAACACTTCTACCACATTTTGTTCATACACCCAAAATTTACAAGAGAATTTCATTCAGTTTCACATGGTTGCTTGTATGGTTTTGAATAGAAAAATGTGTCCAAGGGTTTACTTCACAACTCCAATTATTCATAATGATGTAAATATGACCATCGCCATAATTCATCATGTGCTCACTAACTGGTATGGAAATCTTCCTCAAGTTCTCTATCTACAGTTGGACAACACTAGTTGTGAAAATAAAAATCAAATTGTGTTTGGATATCTAAGCATCCTTGTTGAAATGGGAATCTTTCAAAAGGTGAAATTTAGTTTCCTTCTTGTTGGACACATTCATGGTCATATTGATCAAATGTTTAGTCCTTTTTTAGTAGCATTGAAGAGGAAAAATCTTGGAATACTACCATCATTGATTGAATGTATTGAGAAAGCATACATTCCAGAGCTTGTTTTTCATATATTAGAAGAAATTGTTGACATGCGAAGATTTTTTCAGGGATCACACTATGAAGAAAAATGTATTGAGAAACTTAATGACATTAGCTTCCAACATCAATTTTGTTTCAAAAACATTGATGGGAAAACACTTATATGGGGAAAGTAGTATTTAACTACTACAGAATGGGGGCCTTCATCAGGTTTAGCATTTTTGAAGTTCATTCCAAATCGTCCAAAATTTGCATCAAAGATATTATTTTTACAACAAGTTGTTGAAATCCATAATGCACGAAGGCGTAATAGAGATGTAGATTATTCTGAATTCCTGGAAGAAATAAAAAATTCCATTAAGGATACATATGAGTACTTTGATGTTGTCAATTTTGTTTGGTGGGAGTCTTTTTTCAATAGTGAAAGTGACATAATTTCAAGCTCAAAAAATTAAGATACATTGTTGAAGACTTAATTTCATTGGCCATAAAATATGCCAAATGAATATGAAGAAACAAACATTGTTAAATTTCAACACTAATATCAAGGTGCTATTGAGTTTACACAAGCAGAGGAAAGAGAAATGTATATTGGTTCATGAAGGTCACGTGCACAACGTGAATCCATGGAATAACTGTACAGGGGTTTAGTACAAGATATTAAGGAGGGTAGCATGATTGTAGTTTTAGCAACTGAAGATCCACATGGGTATCCATTATGGATTGCAAAGGTTATAAAGACTAAGAAATAAAATGATGATGTTATTGCAATTGAAGTGCATCGGTATGCAACAAGTACACACCCATTCACTAATGTTTACAAGCTAGAGATGGTAGTTGAGAAACATGTAAATAGAAAGAGAAAAAAAAAGGGTCAAAATACAACTCGTCATCGCACTAACCTCTTAAAATTAGATGATGTTGACATACTTTTTTATGACTTCAATTTGACAAAGAGAGGAACTCTTCACTCCAAGACAATATAGATTATCAATAGGTTGTTTCCATAAGAAATAAATGTAAGATGGGAGTTTGTTGAATCTAGTCGTAGATCTAAAAGGCATTTGACTTATGAAATGTTGGGCATGCATGTAGATGTATATGGTGCATTCATCAACAATAGAGAAGAGTATGGATCATCTACATCTTCATCCAATCATTTATTTGAAGACAATGTAGACTCTGATGGTATTTCAGAAACCATGAGTCAATCTAAATAAGTGTATGAAACATTTTATGTATTTTTGATCCATATGATATTTGTATGGTAACTAGAAATGAGCATTGAACTTACATATGATCTTACATGAAGTTATGAATCTTTTTTTTTTATGTTTTATGAATTATATGTTTTCATTATGGATAATATAATAAGATTTCTTAGCTCATATGTTTTTAATATGGACAATATAACAATACCTTTAAGAAATAATTCATGTTTCATTCAATGTAGCTTGTATTTACTTTTTTATTATTAAAAGTAAAAAAATTATTAAAAAGTGTCGTTGAATTTTTAAAGTATATTGTGATATTTTCATGGAATTATGTATTACCTTGTCCTTTGAGTGATAGTAAGATTTTAAAAGTAAGCATTTAAGGGTTGATTTTATGATTTAGTTTACAGTAATGATGAGTTCTATTACCACTTTATAAAAATGTGTCATTTCCATACTCCAATTTTAGAATGGGTGCTACTGGTAGCAGTACTTTTCAATTTGATGGTTGATTTTGAGGTTTTGTTTTTAATGGTACCAACTACTAAAAATATGATTTCAAATTATCTAAAATTTTAGTGCTTTGAAAAAACAAATTCAAAAACTTCTTTTTTAGGTGTTGATTTTAAGGTTTTTCTGAGCTACTACCTGCATTTTGAAGGCCATGTTTGAAAAATGTTGTAATTTTGACCCTGTTTAAAAACATAGTGCTACCGGTAGCACCACTTTTTGATTTGGGGGTTTATTTTGATGTTTTTTATGCAAAAATATGGGTTTTTTGGGCCATAGTTCTCATTTTGAGGTCACAGTTCTCATTAAGTCGGTAAATTTGTTATTTATGCAAAAATATGATGAGGTCGAATTGAAACCAATTCACCAAATCAAAAATTGTGAAACAAATTTCAACTTCATTTTAGTGGATTTGGATTGTAAATATCACTCCAGATCTTATTACAAGTTGTTTCCTTAGCCATACAATCATCTATATCCATCACAAATCGATTTCCTTATTGGATGGACACTCAGTTTGGGCCAAGAATTTGGAAACTGGTTGTAAATGCACAATATGGGCAACCCCATATTAGAAAACTGGCGTTATCTCCCACACAGTGCCTTTTCTGAGAAATTTGTCCACTTTGAACCTAAATCAAGACCTTTTAGAGAAAACCTGTGTCTTGTATTTTTTGAATTTATGTCCATCTTCTCATAAATCACGCACGAAGTCTGCTATCTAGTATTTTATCAATTTTAGGTTGAAACATCACACGTTGGGTGTTCATAAATTTTGGACACATAAATCATATCACAATCTAGTAGCACATCTTATGAGTGACACTTGTAAAACATCAAAATAATCCTCTCAATGAATTATACAATTTAAGAGTGACTACAAAATCTTTGATTATGTAGCTATTCTAAATTAAAGAAATTCACAACTAAATTAAAAACAAATGCAACAATAAAATCGAGCAAATCATCATAAGACTCATACCTTTCAAAAATTCATTATCACCAATCATATATGTACACACAAAAATGTCAAACATGTAAAGAGTAAAATTGGAAATCATGATTAAGAACTAGTAACATTTTGCAAGTCTAAGGTAATAATGACATTTACTCCCAAGGATTGAATAACCACATGACCTTTAGCAATTTTTAGTTTTTCATTTATTTTGACAACTTCTAGTTCATGTTGTTCAATTAATGATTTGTTTTGTTTCCTTAGGTGATGGAAGAATAAGTCGCGTAGCTTAATAAGGGAAAAAATGCATTGAAAGGATAAAACACAATGTAAAGTTGTTGAACCTTCTCATAATGACAAAGGAAATGAGTCATCATGGTTTCAACAGGAATTTTATTGGCACGAAATGATACTATACTTTGGCTTTGAATTTTTGATCTTGCAAGTAAAGGTACATCATAATGGACATGGAGACAAGGACGATCCCATTGATTTTTATAATTCTTGGCATTAAAACTATGATGAAACATTGAATCCACTCCCAACAAAATACCACAATGCTAATAATGTCTTGTCATAGAAACAACTGGAATGTTTGGTTACCTAACATAACTTTTAATCACAAAGAGGTTTGATAAAGCATACGTATAAATGTGAATAACGATAACACTAGTGATTCATGTGTGGAATGTTTTTGGACATAGGTTATATTCATAATCTCATAGATTAATTGGGTTTAAATGAGGATAGAACGTACCACTACCTTATTTGACCATGCATATTGTTATTAAATTCATCCAAATAGTCCTTCACCAAACATGGACACCCCTACGATAATTAATTCAAACAATGATCACAACCTCAATAGTATTGTGAATATTGTTATGAAATTATAATCAAAATAGTGACTAGATGTCGAGGTCTAGATTAGAGACAAATTGTTTCAATAAAGTATCATCCGAGAGCTCATAAACAAGTTGGAAAAATGAAAAATGAATATGTGACGAGATAACATAGAAAACCATTCTTGAATTTGAAACAATATCAACATTTCACCAACTTAAAATCAAGTGTAATAATTTAGGTCCTGATGACATTAACCATAATTTCATCCGATAACAAAATTAGACCTTGTCATAAATGACATTTATAAGTATCCACAATGTTTTAATTTCCATGACATGATGAATAATACTTGGAGATGTGAAAATGATCATCATAATCAACTTTGAATTTCATCCTTTCAATCATGAAATTCAAAGTGATAAATGATTGAATACTATTCAAAATAGTGATGAATCTAAGAAATTGATTATAAAGGACCCTTCGATGAATACAATTTGAAATGATATGAAAAACCCAGTTCAAACAATCAAATTGACCATTTAAAAATTATTGCCCATGGATAACCAAAAACATCAAAAGATAAAGAAAGAATATGAAAGATTCCATCCTTTGAGATGGTTTGTTGACTACTTTCCTTGGAGCGAGAAATGATGAAAGATCGAGACTTTGGAGAAAAATTTAATGATAATTCTTACCAATAAAATATTCATAGGGGTACCCTTTCATTTTACGAAAAATGGAAGGGACTTGTTGTGAGGCCAACAAATGGCGACACATTGGGTCAAGCAGTTATCTCTGTAGAATAATCTGAAATTTGTAAGTATCGAGGAATAAAGATGGGATTTCTAAAACACTAAATCTCAAAAAACCTGAAAATATTTATCCCTGACTTATATAGTGTTTATTTAAATTTGCAACTTCTAAAAATATCCAAATTTATTCCATCATTATTGAAAAACTTTGTAAAATATGAAATATTGATCATTTTTTATATCATTTTCAAAAACATAAAAACAATAGACTTTACCGAGAATTAGTCTTGGGAAAGACAAGCTAATCAAGTGAGTTATACTATTAAAATGAATTCAATACCACAAGCATGGCCACAGCTACAACATGTGTTTATATCCTCGACAAGGATACCTTTTAACCCTATTCAGATGCTTTCATCCCATCCACTAGGTATAGATACATGGCTTATAGATCCTTATAATAACACACAATTTTTTTCTTTCTTATGTTATTCTAGAAAATTAACTGAAGGTCATTGCCCTGGCTTGGTAATGAGCTGACGACAGTGTCATTCACAAAAACCAAAAAAAGTGAACCATTTGACTTGTGATTAGACCTCTTGGCATTTAGCCTTGTGACTGAAATCCATTACCCTAGCTTGGTGACCAGTAGTGGTAATGTCACTTTGTAAGAACCCATGATCATGATAGGTAAGCTCGTGATGAGACCTATTATCTTTTAGCTAACTCCTCATGTTTTTTTTTTTTATATATAAAGGATCATGCTATGGTTATTGTTAATATCTTAAGAAATTATCTAATAGATGGAGAAGCAAATACGAAAGACTCCTTAAGAGCATGGGATGGCGTAAAAATTTAAAGGTTACTAATACTTACCGATTAATCATGCTTTCCTGAAATTGATTCCTTTAAAAGTAAACTATCATGTAAATATGTTTTGTTTATTTTGATTTAAGTTCCTTAATATTGGATTAAAAATAAAATTGTTGAGTAATGATGAAAAAATTCAGATAAATTTTCTAGCCAAATTCATAATAGATTTTTCAAAGTCAAAGACTAAATAATCAAAAATTTTGAATGCAAACACAAAAAAGACATCCTTTTAAATATTTCCTTAAAAATAATATTTTAGTTTTATACATCAGAAAATCTTGTTTTTACCCAATGTGTATGCTGGAAAAATTCTTAATAATAAAATCTAAAATGAAGCTAGCAAATCATTGACAATCAAGCAGACTTGAAAATGTAAGAAAAGAGAAACAAAAGCATAAGCTTAAATAATTGACTTAACCTAAGATATATACAATAGGTCAAATCAACATCCAAACAATGTAGCAATCGTATCACAAGTCAAAATGGATAAGAGGAATAATATTTTAAGGGATAATATGAATTTGAAAGTTTAAATATTTTTCCCATTAGATCCTTTAATGATATAAATTTGTACTTTTCTTCAAATAATGATTGTGATGGAAACATTTCATTAAAAAATGCATGAGATGTTTAGTAGATCATACCTTTTATTAAAAACAAACAAAAAAAAAAAACAAATTGAAAAAATACTAAAAATAAATCTAAAACTAAATATGCAACTATGATATCAATTTCAAAACAAATGGCAGCCTTATCAATTAAATTTCATGTCAAAAGAAAAGAGAAGCTTATGAGTAATCAAAGATAAATTCTTTTCCTTAAAATATTCTTTCTTCATGATAATGATTGCATTAAACATTTCACAACCCAGTCACAAAAATAAAAATAAAATGAAAAGATTGAACTTACAAATAAATGTTTAGAAAAACATACTATGAACAAGAGTATAATAGAGAATCGAGGAGAAAATTAAAGTAAATTTCTTTCACTATCTCTTGATGATAGCTCATCTTCATCTTGATATTAACATGTCTTCATAACTGTGTTATTCAAGTAAACTAAAAAAAACAAATCTACTTATGAAAGAAGAAACAAAAACTAAACTAATTAACCTACTCTTAGATCATGTCCTACACTTCTTGATAATCAAAAGATTAAGTAAACTCAAATTTCCAAAGAACCCATAGGATCATTTTCAATCCTGCAAGAACATAAAATCGAATATCAGAAGCAATAATTGATGTACCTAAAGATAAAAAAGAAACGCATCATACTTACATCCTTGATTTTCATTCACAAACAAGGTAAGGATAACCTTACCATTCTACGGAAAATTTGCATGATAAGGCACCTCAAGCCAATATCCAATCCTATCATGATATGTACAATTATAGAATTGTTTGAAAGAATTTACAGATGAAAAAAATTATTATGAGAATAATGTACATAATTGTAATGGAAAGAATATTGTAAGAGAATCTTGGTATTATTAGTAGGATTTATTTCAGAGATTACATCCAAATAATGAAAACTTATCATAGTTTTTAATTGAAAAAGAAGTGTCCCATTTTCTTGATAATTCTTATTGAGCCCATATAATTCATAATTAACAATTTAAGATGAACCAACTGGATCAACCAATATTTTTGAACAATAATCACTTGTTATATAAGTTTTGTAATTAATATCATGATGATAATGTTGGATAGTTGGTTTTCATTGATGTAACTAGAAGTGGTTGTCATTGATGTCAACAGATGTGATTGGTGCATTTAAAGAAGTCTACAAGAAGCCCTAGAGGTGTGGTCATGAAGCCAAAAGTTGTTTGAGGAAAAAAAGGATGAAATACATGTCACATTAATGCAAAATCCTCATATATGGATAGTCCTCATCATGTCATTTCCAACAGTAAGTGGCACGCCACGTGGTTCCTCACAATTGAGGAGTTATTCTCTTTATAAGTTGAAATCTCATGGTTAAGAAGCCCCTAAACAATTACAATTCAGTAATTAAAGGGTAAAACAAGTGTAACAAGAAATAATGAGTTGACCCTAAAATTAGGAAAAAGGGTAAAACAATCATTAATTAAATGGTAAAATAGTTGTAACAAGAAATAATTAGTTGACCCTAAAATTAGAAAAAGGGTAAAACAGTTACAAGTTAGCCCCAAAAGAATGCACTTGAAAAGTATAAATAAGGCACCTAGGAGTTCATTTGTGACATCGAATAAAGTTATTTTTATCTAAGATAACTAAGGATATCTGAGGTGAATTTCATAGGCAATTTGAAGTGAAGAAGGACAAAATTCCAAGGTAGGATGAAGTCTTGTGATGATGCGTACTAAGGTATGTTATTTAAAGGTAATCTTACAATTTTTGATATAACCTTTTTTGTAGAATGCTTCAGATATCAAAAATTGGAGGTTGTTTAGAAGACATATCAAGGCACTGGTGGTAACAATTTAAGCTTCTGGGTCATTTTACTTTTGGATATACACTCTATGGAAGATAGGGTTTTTTACTAGTCCTGAAACTAGTCTCAAACAAGTGTTCTTGGTAAAACATTCATAACTTATTCATAGAGGCTACAATTTTTTTGAGGCCAATTTAAATAGAACTATAACAGTCTGTAGTATCTTTTTTACTAGTTTCATAATCATATATCAAATTTTGAGCACGTGGCATGTTGTACAAGTTCACTCTCCAGAATAAGATAGAATTCAGCAAGGAGTGCCATTTTCACTATAAATTGTGTTTTGAGAAGTTTCATACGCTGAATTTTTGAGGATATGGAAGAAATATCTCATATCATCTTTGGTTAAAATTTCAAACCTTTATTCATTACAACTACGTAGTTATGCTTGTTGAAAGTTAGGGTTTGTGAATAATCCAAAACTAGTCCTGTGAGACTAAGGTAAATTTTGATGAAGATGGTATTATCTTGTTGTTGAAGTTGAGGAAGAGATACATGTATGTAATTTTGTGTGTCAAGTATGCTACAAGATCAAATGTATGGTTTACATGTGTTATTGAGGGTTATGTTTATGGTACATGTTTGAGGCATGTCTTGATGATGATGGTACATGATATGGTACACCTTTGCAATGATATGTTACATTGTTAGAAGTAAATATTGGCTATCTTGGTATCTAGTTTGGTATATGTCATGGTAATGTTATCACATGCTTGAGGCACATCTTATGGTACTTAGTTGAGGCACTTCATTAATGATATATTATGTTACATGGTGTATGGCATGATTGAGACATATCATGAGTGATATCATGGTATATGGTTGATGCATGAGATGGTACATGGTTGATTTACATGGTATGGTACAAGTTGATGTAAATGGTTGATGTACATGATGTGGTATAGGCTTATGTACATGGTATGGTACATGTTGATGTGCATGGTTGATACAGGTTGATGTACTTGGTTTGGTTATGGTTTGGTGTCCATGTGAGTGGATATAGTTACAGTTGGTTGATGATGGTATATCAATGACAATGACAGTGACGGTGAAAGTGACAGGTTGTATGATTGGTTGATCATCAGTGACAGGTTGATGTGACAGTGTTAGTCACAGGTTGATGTGATAGTGATAGTGGTAGTCACAAGTTGGTTTATGTGACAGTGACAATGATTGGTTGATGTGATAGTAATGGTGATTGGTTGATCTGAAAGTGATAGGTTGGTGACAGTGGAAGTTACAAGTTGATCAATGGCAGTGACATTGAGTCTACACTTATATTTCAAGGCAGCAAGATGGGGAAAGGAAAGGGGGTTGTATCCTCCTTTTGGTTGGTTCCAGAGAACTCAGGGAGTTGTATCTTCCTTCAGGTTGGTTCCTGTAAATCAAGGGATCGTATCCACCTTTCAATTGGTGTCAAAAAACTCAGGGAGTTGTAGCTTCCTTCAGGTTGGTGCCTATAAATCAGGGGGTCATAGCCTCCTTCTAGTTGGTGTCGAAGAACTCAGGGAGTTGGAGATTCCTTCAAGTTCGTGCATGTAAATAAGGGGGTTGGTTCCTCCTTTCAGTTGGTGTTGGATAATTTGGAAGTTGGTGTTTCCTATGAATGTATTCTTGATACATATAAGAAATCATTCCATGATTTTCTCCCATTTCGGTTCCCAAGTAAATTCTAGTGTATTGTGTATCCGATGTGATATTGTTTATTTGCACTATATGCTCATGATATATTGGATGAAATAATAAATGATATATTGTTGATAAAATTGAAGTTTGAATATTGTGATTGAAAGTGGTAAAAAGTGTTCATATTGATTCACCCCCTCCCCCTCTCAGTATTCCAATAGATAACTAGTAACAATATTTGATTGATTATAATATTCAATCTCAAATAATTAATTATGATAAAAATAAGATTCTTCTTTAAACACAAATTGAGATAAATGAATAGAAAATGCAATTTGAGACCTATGTAAATTATTTCTTAATTCCCCTATAGATAATTGATAAGAAAAAGAAGTAATAGGTTCATGGGAAGAAACATTCTCTCCTTTATCTTTTTTATGAAAATTGTTATTAATTTGTACCTGCTTATAATTTAACAATGAAGAATTAAATTCAAAATAAACTGAAACACACGATTGCATAACATATTCATCAAATATAGCACGGTACAATGAAAAATATGTATAAGAATTAAGAATATAAAATTCATCTCTTGAAATGGTAGGAATATATGATTTCAATTGTGGGTTTGTTTATTCTCCTTTTATAAACTGATCAACCTCCAATGTATGCTCTCCTGAAAAATATGAACATGAAATGTTATTCAAGACAAAATCATGTTCATTGTAAAAGGGTAAATCTGAGAGAAAATCACAAGAGTTATGAAAATTACTTGATTCAATAATTAATGGGGATTTAATAGTTTGACTAATGATGTCATCTCTCAATAGTTGATCTTGAACTTGTTCAAATAAATTAGGAGAATATTTACCGATAACATGATCACAAAATTCATATTCAATCTCTTTCACTTCTGAAATAGTTCTAGTATCTTCGAGAGTATGACAGCTATCTTTATCTAAACTTAAAGTTTCTTTCTCAATAGAATAAGACATCAATGAAAAATAATTATCAAGAGCGACAATTGCATATTTTAAAATATCATGTTGCTCCTGATCTAACAAAATGAAAGAAGTTGACAAAAAATGTTGCCTTTCTACAACTTCTAAATCTTCAAGATCATCATGAAAATTTAAACCAACCTGTGAATGAATATTAGTGCCTAATTCAGATTGATTAAGAATTAATTGATCTTATTCATCTGAAAGATAAATGAGATATCAAAACCATTCATCAATAAGAGGCATTTCTTTCAAATGGAATCTGGTACAAAAATGTATAAGCCTAATTGCAAAATATTCTAATGATTCATCTTTTTCTTTCCTTAAACAATTTAATTCTTCACCTAATACATCATAATCAAAAATTTTAAAATCAAATAAAAATTGAATTACAAACTCAAAACAAGAATGAATAGAATTAGCGAGAAAAGATTCAAACCAATATTTAACCCAACCTCGAAAAGTGAGAGTGAACAATCTACATACAACATTAAGATTAGTGATATTATGTTTTAAACACTTAGAACAAAATTTATAAACATGATTTTTTGCGGATGTGTTCCCTTCACCATCAAATGTGAGTTTCGACATGAGAGAAACTGTCTTACTGGGAATGATAATTGATAGAATATTAAAAACACATTCCCATATAGGAATTTGGGCAAGAGCCATTATAAATCAAATCAATTTGAGAAAATAGCTCTAATAGGTCTTACTTGTCAGTATTTCCTCCTTCTAGCGCCATTTATTGACGGGAAAAATTGACCACTCGTCAACGCAAGAGAAACAACCCGGTCTGAGGTCCTTAAAGAAAAACCCAAGACATTTGGTATGGTTTTTCCTGGCGGGTTTTATGGTTCAATTTTCCATTGAAAGAATCGTCCCTCGTAAGAGAAAAGATATATAAAAGTTATCCTTAGGATACTACAAACCAATATTTACAATTATAATGCTAACTAAAAATAAATCTAAAATCTTTACATTAACTCCTTTAAAGGAAAGAGAAATAATAAAAAACTAACTAATTTGTACATATGTAGAAGAGTTTGGAAAAATAATAAAAAAATAACTAATTTGTAGATATGTTCAAGATTCTGTAAATCTTGTTGAATGAAAATTTTAAATCAATAATAACATAACTATATCCCAAGAAAATGATAAAAAAAACCTAATCATATATAAAGATAACTACATAAATTCCTACAAAACACTCA
This sequence comes from Picea engelmannii, assembly GCA_009831015.1. Classification (NCBI taxonomy): domain Eukaryota; kingdom Viridiplantae; phylum Streptophyta; class Pinopsida; order Pinales; family Pinaceae; genus Picea; species Picea engelmannii. The sequence continues at coordinate 290,963 of ML790703.1, forward strand.
ACGCAATAAATGAGATGAGAAACATATAATAAATTCATATGCTTCCAATAAAACTAGAGAAAAGTGATTTTAAACATGAGAAAAATAAGGTTAATCAAGTTAAGAACAATAATTTAACTACCCTTTAAATAAATGATTCACATTTCATATCATAAATATAAGAAAACTACAAAGCTAAAAGAACAGAAATAAAACTATCTTGGCCAAGAGATTGTTAAAATATGACAATTGAATCTATCTTCACATTGAATGTAATAATCACCTATCAAATGCAAGAAAGAGTCATATTGTTAACAGAGGACATGATTTAAGAAATCTGAGATTTACAACAAAAAAAAATAAAAAAAATAGAGACACAGTCATGTGAAAGTGAACAGTTATAATATCAATTATAGCTGCATTTCAAAATTAAACATATGGCATGTCTTAGTTCGTGAAGAACATTCCATAAACTGAAACACACATATAATTAATAACATAATTTATTTATCTATTGTCGATAAAAATAACAATAGTCAAAACATAATCCTTTGTTCATGCAACAAGAAT
>ML790703.1:295232-323722 GCA_009831015.1 Picea engelmannii
CAATGTCTATATTCCTAAGAATTCTAGGATGGGGATTTGCAGTGTATGTGCTACTATTAAATCAAGAGATAAATCTGAAGGGGTAGAAAGAGGTATGCATTTACTATTTTTTTTTTTAAATTGAATAGTTATCAACTATGAAAATGTATGATCAATATTTTCATTTTATGTCATGTGCAAATTCCATAGTCAAATCACTTCAAGAACATCAGAATCTACAATCAAGTGAAAGGAAAAAGTTGTACAAACATCGAAAGAAGTGTTATGATGCTCCAAAAAAATATTTAGGTATGATAATTGATGGCATGGACCAAAAGAAAACACTTCTACCACATTTTGTTCATACACCCAAAATTTACAAGAGAATTTCATTCAGTTTCACATGGTTGCTTGTATGGTTTTGAATAGAAAAATGTGTCCAAGGGTTTACTTCACAACTCCAATTATTCATAATGATGTAAATATGACCATCGCCATAATTCATCATGTGCTCACTAACTGGTATGGAAATCTTCCTCAAGTTCTCTATCTACAGTTGGACAACACTAGTTGTGAAAATAAAAATCAAATTGTGTTTGGATATCTAAGCATCCTTGTTGAAATGGGAATCTTTCAAAAGGTGAAATTTAGTTTCCTTCTTGTTGGACACATTCATGGTCATATTGATCAAATGTTTAGTCCTTTTTTAGTAGCATTGAAGAGGAAAAATCTTGGAATACTACCATCATTGATTGAATGTATTGAGAAAGCATACATTCCAGAGCTTGTTTTTCATATATTAGAAGAAATTGTTGACATGCGAAGATTTTTTCAGGGATCACACTATGAAGAAAAATGTATTGAGAAACTTAATGACATTAGCTTCCAACATCAATTTTGTTTCAAAAACATTGATGGGAAAACACTTATATGGGGAAAGTAGTATTTAACTACTACAGAATGGGGGCCTTCATCAGGTTTAGCATTTTTGAAGTTCATTCCAAATCGTCCAAAATTTGCATCAAAGATATTATTTTTACAACAAGTTGTTGAAATCCATAATGCACGAAGGCGTAATAGAGATGTAGATTATTCTGAATTCCTGGAAGAAATAAAAAATTCCATTAAGGATACATATGAGTACTTTGATGTTGTCAATTTTGTTTGGTGGGAGTCTTTTTTCAATAGTGAAAGTGACATAATTTCAAGCTCAAAAAATTAAGATACATTGTTGAAGACTTAATTTCATTGGCCATAAAATATGCCAAATGAATATGAAGAAACAAACATTGTTAAATTTCAACACTAATATCAAGGTGCTATTGAGTTTACACAAGCAGAGGAAAGAGAAATGTATATTGGTTCATGAAGGTCACGTGCACAACGTGAATCCATGGAATAACTGTACAGGGGTTTAGTACAAGATATTAAGGAGGGTAGCATGATTGTAGTTTTAGCAACTGAAGATCCACATGGGTATCCATTATGGATTGCAAAGGTTATAAAGACTAAGAAATAAAATGATGATGTTATTGCAATTGAAGTGCATCGGTATGCAACAAGTACACACCCATTCACTAATGTTTACAAGCTAGAGATGGTAGTTGAGAAACATGTAAATAGAAAGAGAAAAAAAAAGGGTCAAAATACAACTCGTCATCGCACTAACCTCTTAAAATTAGATGATGTTGACATACTTTTTTATGACTTCAATTTGACAAAGAGAGGAACTCTTCACTCCAAGACAATATAGATTATCAATAGGTTGTTTCCATAAGAAATAAATGTAAGATGGGAGTTTGTTGAATCTAGTCGTAGATCTAAAAGGCATTTGACTTATGAAATGTTGGGCATGCATGTAGATGTATATGGTGCATTCATCAACAATAGAGAAGAGTATGGATCATCTACATCTTCATCCAATCATTTATTTGAAGACAATGTAGACTCTGATGGTATTTCAGAAACCATGAGTCAATCTAAATAAGTGTATGAAACATTTTATGTATTTTTGATCCATATGATATTTGTATGGTAACTAGAAATGAGCATTGAACTTACATATGATCTTACATGAAGTTATGAATCTTTTTTTTTTATGTTTTATGAATTATATGTTTTCATTATGGATAATATAATAAGATTTCTTAGCTCATATGTTTTTAATATGGACAATATAACAATACCTTTAAGAAATAATTCATGTTTCATTCAATGTAGCTTGTATTTACTTTTTTATTATTAAAAGTAAAAAAATTATTAAAAAGTGTCGTTGAATTTTTAAAGTATATTGTGATATTTTCATGGAATTATGTATTACCTTGTCCTTTGAGTGATAGTAAGATTTTAAAAGTAAGCATTTAAGGGTTGATTTTATGATTTAGTTTACAGTAATGATGAGTTCTATTACCACTTTATAAAAATGTGTCATTTCCATACTCCAATTTTAGAATGGGTGCTACTGGTAGCAGTACTTTTCAATTTGATGGTTGATTTTGAGGTTTTGTTTTTAATGGTACCAACTACTAAAAATATGATTTCAAATTATCTAAAATTTTAGTGCTTTGAAAAAACAAATTCAAAAACTTCTTTTTTAGGTGTTGATTTTAAGGTTTTTCTGAGCTACTACCTGCATTTTGAAGGCCATGTTTGAAAAATGTTGTAATTTTGACCCTGTTTAAAAACATAGTGCTACCGGTAGCACCACTTTTTGATTTGGGGGTTTATTTTGATGTTTTTTATGCAAAAATATGGGTTTTTTGGGCCATAGTTCTCATTTTGAGGTCACAGTTCTCATTAAGTCGGTAAATTTGTTATTTATGCAAAAATATGATGAGGTCGAATTGAAACCAATTCACCAAATCAAAAATTGTGAAACAAATTTCAACTTCATTTTAGTGGATTTGGATTGTAAATATCACTCCAGATCTTATTACAAGTTGTTTCCTTAGCCATACAATCATCTATATCCATCACAAATCGATTTCCTTATTGGATGGACACTCAGTTTGGGCCAAGAATTTGGAAACTGGTTGTAAATGCACAATATGGGCAACCCCATATTAGAAAACTGGCGTTATCTCCCACACAGTGCCTTTTCTGAGAAATTTGTCCACTTTGAACCTAAATCAAGACCTTTTAGAGAAAACCTGTGTCTTGTATTTTTTGAATTTATGTCCATCTTCTCATAAATCACGCACGAAGTCTGCTATCTAGTATTTTATCAATTTTAGGTTGAAACATCACACGTTGGGTGTTCATAAATTTTGGACACATAAATCATATCACAATCTAGTAGCACATCTTATGAGTGACACTTGTAAAACATCAAAATAATCCTCTCAATGAATTATACAATTTAAGAGTGACTACAAAATCTTTGATTATGTAGCTATTCTAAATTAAAGAAATTCACAACTAAATTAAAAACAAATGCAACAATAAAATCGAGCAAATCATCATAAGACTCATACCTTTCAAAAATTCATTATCACCAATCATATATGTACACACAAAAATGTCAAACATGTAAAGAGTAAAATTGGAAATCATGATTAAGAACTAGTAACATTTTGCAAGTCTAAGGTAATAATGACATTTACTCCCAAGGATTGAATAACCACATGACCTTTAGCAATTTTTAGTTTTTCATTTATTTTGACAACTTCTAGTTCATGTTGTTCAATTAATGATTTGTTTTGTTTCCTTAGGTGATGGAAGAATAAGTCGCGTAGCTTAATAAGGGAAAAAATGCATTGAAAGGATAAAACACAATGTAAAGTTGTTGAACCTTCTCATAATGACAAAGGAAATGAGTCATCATGGTTTCAACAGGAATTTTATTGGCACGAAATGATACTATACTTTGGCTTTGAATTTTTGATCTTGCAAGTAAAGGTACATCATAATGGACATGGAGACAAGGACGATCCCATTGATTTTTATAATTCTTGGCATTAAAACTATGATGAAACATTGAATCCACTCCCAACAAAATACCACAATGCTAATAATGTCTTGTCATAGAAACAACTGGAATGTTTGGTTACCTAACATAACTTTTAATCACAAAGAGGTTTGATAAAGCATACGTATAAATGTGAATAACGATAACACTAGTGATTCATGTGTGGAATGTTTTTGGACATAGGTTATATTCATAATCTCATAGATTAATTGGGTTTAAATGAGGATAGAACGTACCACTACCTTATTTGACCATGCATATTGTTATTAAATTCATCCAAATAGTCCTTCACCAAACATGGACACCCCTACGATAATTAATTCAAACAATGATCACAACCTCAATAGTATTGTGAATATTGTTATGAAATTATAATCAAAATAGTGACTAGATGTCGAGGTCTAGATTAGAGACAAATTGTTTCAATAAAGTATCATCCGAGAGCTCATAAACAAGTTGGAAAAATGAAAAATGAATATGTGACGAGATAACATAGAAAACCATTCTTGAATTTGAAACAATATCAACATTTCACCAACTTAAAATCAAGTGTAATAATTTAGGTCCTGATGACATTAACCATAATTTCATCCGATAACAAAATTAGACCTTGTCATAAATGACATTTATAAGTATCCACAATGTTTTAATTTCCATGACATGATGAATAATACTTGGAGATGTGAAAATGATCATCATAATCAACTTTGAATTTCATCCTTTCAATCATGAAATTCAAAGTGATAAATGATTGAATACTATTCAAAATAGTGATGAATCTAAGAAATTGATTATAAAGGACCCTTCGATGAATACAATTTGAAATGATATGAAAAACCCAGTTCAAACAATCAAATTGACCATTTAAAAATTATTGCCCATGGATAACCAAAAACATCAAAAGATAAAGAAAGAATATGAAAGATTCCATCCTTTGAGATGGTTTGTTGACTACTTTCCTTGGAGCGAGAAATGATGAAAGATCGAGACTTTGGAGAAAAATTTAATGATAATTCTTACCAATAAAATATTCATAGGGGTACCCTTTCATTTTACGAAAAATGGAAGGGACTTGTTGTGAGGCCAACAAATGGCGACACATTGGGTCAAGCAGTTATCTCTGTAGAATAATCTGAAATTTGTAAGTATCGAGGAATAAAGATGGGATTTCTAAAACACTAAATCTCAAAAAACCTGAAAATATTTATCCCTGACTTATATAGTGTTTATTTAAATTTGCAACTTCTAAAAATATCCAAATTTATTCCATCATTATTGAAAAACTTTGTAAAATATGAAATATTGATCATTTTTTATATCATTTTCAAAAACATAAAAACAATAGACTTTACCGAGAATTAGTCTTGGGAAAGACAAGCTAATCAAGTGAGTTATACTATTAAAATGAATTCAATACCACAAGCATGGCCACAGCTACAACATGTGTTTATATCCTCGACAAGGATACCTTTTAACCCTATTCAGATGCTTTCATCCCATCCACTAGGTATAGATACATGGCTTATAGATCCTTATAATAACACACAATTTTTTTCTTTCTTATGTTATTCTAGAAAATTAACTGAAGGTCATTGCCCTGGCTTGGTAATGAGCTGACGACAGTGTCATTCACAAAAACCAAAAAAAGTGAACCATTTGACTTGTGATTAGACCTCTTGGCATTTAGCCTTGTGACTGAAATCCATTACCCTAGCTTGGTGACCAGTAGTGGTAATGTCACTTTGTAAGAACCCATGATCATGATAGGTAAGCTCGTGATGAGACCTATTATCTTTTAGCTAACTCCTCATGTTTTTTTTTTTTATATATAAAGGATCATGCTATGGTTATTGTTAATATCTTAAGAAATTATCTAATAGATGGAGAAGCAAATACGAAAGACTCCTTAAGAGCATGGGATGGCGTAAAAATTTAAAGGTTACTAATACTTACCGATTAATCATGCTTTCCTGAAATTGATTCCTTTAAAAGTAAACTATCATGTAAATATGTTTTGTTTATTTTGATTTAAGTTCCTTAATATTGGATTAAAAATAAAATTGTTGAGTAATGATGAAAAAATTCAGATAAATTTTCTAGCCAAATTCATAATAGATTTTTCAAAGTCAAAGACTAAATAATCAAAAATTTTGAATGCAAACACAAAAAAGACATCCTTTTAAATATTTCCTTAAAAATAATATTTTAGTTTTATACATCAGAAAATCTTGTTTTTACCCAATGTGTATGCTGGAAAAATTCTTAATAATAAAATCTAAAATGAAGCTAGCAAATCATTGACAATCAAGCAGACTTGAAAATGTAAGAAAAGAGAAACAAAAGCATAAGCTTAAATAATTGACTTAACCTAAGATATATACAATAGGTCAAATCAACATCCAAACAATGTAGCAATCGTATCACAAGTCAAAATGGATAAGAGGAATAATATTTTAAGGGATAATATGAATTTGAAAGTTTAAATATTTTTCCCATTAGATCCTTTAATGATATAAATTTGTACTTTTCTTCAAATAATGATTGTGATGGAAACATTTCATTAAAAAATGCATGAGATGTTTAGTAGATCATACCTTTTATTAAAAACAAACAAAAAAAAAAAACAAATTGAAAAAATACTAAAAATAAATCTAAAACTAAATATGCAACTATGATATCAATTTCAAAACAAATGGCAGCCTTATCAATTAAATTTCATGTCAAAAGAAAAGAGAAGCTTATGAGTAATCAAAGATAAATTCTTTTCCTTAAAATATTCTTTCTTCATGATAATGATTGCATTAAACATTTCACAACCCAGTCACAAAAATAAAAATAAAATGAAAAGATTGAACTTACAAATAAATGTTTAGAAAAACATACTATGAACAAGAGTATAATAGAGAATCGAGGAGAAAATTAAAGTAAATTTCTTTCACTATCTCTTGATGATAGCTCATCTTCATCTTGATATTAACATGTCTTCATAACTGTGTTATTCAAGTAAACTAAAAAAAACAAATCTACTTATGAAAGAAGAAACAAAAACTAAACTAATTAACCTACTCTTAGATCATGTCCTACACTTCTTGATAATCAAAAGATTAAGTAAACTCAAATTTCCAAAGAACCCATAGGATCATTTTCAATCCTGCAAGAACATAAAATCGAATATCAGAAGCAATAATTGATGTACCTAAAGATAAAAAAGAAACGCATCATACTTACATCCTTGATTTTCATTCACAAACAAGGTAAGGATAACCTTACCATTCTACGGAAAATTTGCATGATAAGGCACCTCAAGCCAATATCCAATCCTATCATGATATGTACAATTATAGAATTGTTTGAAAGAATTTACAGATGAAAAAAATTATTATGAGAATAATGTACATAATTGTAATGGAAAGAATATTGTAAGAGAATCTTGGTATTATTAGTAGGATTTATTTCAGAGATTACATCCAAATAATGAAAACTTATCATAGTTTTTAATTGAAAAAGAAGTGTCCCATTTTCTTGATAATTCTTATTGAGCCCATATAATTCATAATTAACAATTTAAGATGAACCAACTGGATCAACCAATATTTTTGAACAATAATCACTTGTTATATAAGTTTTGTAATTAATATCATGATGATAATGTTGGATAGTTGGTTTTCATTGATGTAACTAGAAGTGGTTGTCATTGATGTCAACAGATGTGATTGGTGCATTTAAAGAAGTCTACAAGAAGCCCTAGAGGTGTGGTCATGAAGCCAAAAGTTGTTTGAGGAAAAAAAGGATGAAATACATGTCACATTAATGCAAAATCCTCATATATGGATAGTCCTCATCATGTCATTTCCAACAGTAAGTGGCACGCCACGTGGTTCCTCACAATTGAGGAGTTATTCTCTTTATAAGTTGAAATCTCATGGTTAAGAAGCCCCTAAACAATTACAATTCAGTAATTAAAGGGTAAAACAAGTGTAACAAGAAATAATGAGTTGACCCTAAAATTAGGAAAAAGGGTAAAACAATCATTAATTAAATGGTAAAATAGTTGTAACAAGAAATAATTAGTTGACCCTAAAATTAGAAAAAGGGTAAAACAGTTACAAGTTAGCCCCAAAAGAATGCACTTGAAAAGTATAAATAAGGCACCTAGGAGTTCATTTGTGACATCGAATAAAGTTATTTTTATCTAAGATAACTAAGGATATCTGAGGTGAATTTCATAGGCAATTTGAAGTGAAGAAGGACAAAATTCCAAGGTAGGATGAAGTCTTGTGATGATGCGTACTAAGGTATGTTATTTAAAGGTAATCTTACAATTTTTGATATAACCTTTTTTGTAGAATGCTTCAGATATCAAAAATTGGAGGTTGTTTAGAAGACATATCAAGGCACTGGTGGTAACAATTTAAGCTTCTGGGTCATTTTACTTTTGGATATACACTCTATGGAAGATAGGGTTTTTTACTAGTCCTGAAACTAGTCTCAAACAAGTGTTCTTGGTAAAACATTCATAACTTATTCATAGAGGCTACAATTTTTTTGAGGCCAATTTAAATAGAACTATAACAGTCTGTAGTATCTTTTTTACTAGTTTCATAATCATATATCAAATTTTGAGCACGTGGCATGTTGTACAAGTTCACTCTCCAGAATAAGATAGAATTCAGCAAGGAGTGCCATTTTCACTATAAATTGTGTTTTGAGAAGTTTCATACGCTGAATTTTTGAGGATATGGAAGAAATATCTCATATCATCTTTGGTTAAAATTTCAAACCTTTATTCATTACAACTACGTAGTTATGCTTGTTGAAAGTTAGGGTTTGTGAATAATCCAAAACTAGTCCTGTGAGACTAAGGTAAATTTTGATGAAGATGGTATTATCTTGTTGTTGAAGTTGAGGAAGAGATACATGTATGTAATTTTGTGTGTCAAGTATGCTACAAGATCAAATGTATGGTTTACATGTGTTATTGAGGGTTATGTTTATGGTACATGTTTGAGGCATGTCTTGATGATGATGGTACATGATATGGTACACCTTTGCAATGATATGTTACATTGTTAGAAGTAAATATTGGCTATCTTGGTATCTAGTTTGGTATATGTCATGGTAATGTTATCACATGCTTGAGGCACATCTTATGGTACTTAGTTGAGGCACTTCATTAATGATATATTATGTTACATGGTGTATGGCATGATTGAGACATATCATGAGTGATATCATGGTATATGGTTGATGCATGAGATGGTACATGGTTGATTTACATGGTATGGTACAAGTTGATGTAAATGGTTGATGTACATGATGTGGTATAGGCTTATGTACATGGTATGGTACATGTTGATGTGCATGGTTGATACAGGTTGATGTACTTGGTTTGGTTATGGTTTGGTGTCCATGTGAGTGGATATAGTTACAGTTGGTTGATGATGGTATATCAATGACAATGACAGTGACGGTGAAAGTGACAGGTTGTATGATTGGTTGATCATCAGTGACAGGTTGATGTGACAGTGTTAGTCACAGGTTGATGTGATAGTGATAGTGGTAGTCACAAGTTGGTTTATGTGACAGTGACAATGATTGGTTGATGTGATAGTAATGGTGATTGGTTGATCTGAAAGTGATAGGTTGGTGACAGTGGAAGTTACAAGTTGATCAATGGCAGTGACATTGAGTCTACACTTATATTTCAAGGCAGCAAGATGGGGAAAGGAAAGGGGGTTGTATCCTCCTTTTGGTTGGTTCCAGAGAACTCAGGGAGTTGTATCTTCCTTCAGGTTGGTTCCTGTAAATCAAGGGATCGTATCCACCTTTCAATTGGTGTCAAAAAACTCAGGGAGTTGTAGCTTCCTTCAGGTTGGTGCCTATAAATCAGGGGGTCATAGCCTCCTTCTAGTTGGTGTCGAAGAACTCAGGGAGTTGGAGATTCCTTCAAGTTCGTGCATGTAAATAAGGGGGTTGGTTCCTCCTTTCAGTTGGTGTTGGATAATTTGGAAGTTGGTGTTTCCTATGAATGTATTCTTGATACATATAAGAAATCATTCCATGATTTTCTCCCATTTCGGTTCCCAAGTAAATTCTAGTGTATTGTGTATCCGATGTGATATTGTTTATTTGCACTATATGCTCATGATATATTGGATGAAATAATAAATGATATATTGTTGATAAAATTGAAGTTTGAATATTGTGATTGAAAGTGGTAAAAAGTGTTCATATTGATTCACCCCCTCCCCCTCTCAGTATTCCAATAGATAACTAGTAACAATATTTGATTGATTATAATATTCAATCTCAAATAATTAATTATGATAAAAATAAGATTCTTCTTTAAACACAAATTGAGATAAATGAATAGAAAATGCAATTTGAGACCTATGTAAATTATTTCTTAATTCCCCTATAGATAATTGATAAGAAAAAGAAGTAATAGGTTCATGGGAAGAAACATTCTCTCCTTTATCTTTTTTATGAAAATTGTTATTAATTTGTACCTGCTTATAATTTAACAATGAAGAATTAAATTCAAAATAAACTGAAACACACGATTGCATAACATATTCATCAAATATAGCACGGTACAATGAAAAATATGTATAAGAATTAAGAATATAAAATTCATCTCTTGAAATGGTAGGAATATATGATTTCAATTGTGGGTTTGTTTATTCTCCTTTTATAAACTGATCAACCTCCAATGTATGCTCTCCTGAAAAATATGAACATGAAATGTTATTCAAGACAAAATCATGTTCATTGTAAAAGGGTAAATCTGAGAGAAAATCACAAGAGTTATGAAAATTACTTGATTCAATAATTAATGGGGATTTAATAGTTTGACTAATGATGTCATCTCTCAATAGTTGATCTTGAACTTGTTCAAATAAATTAGGAGAATATTTACCGATAACATGATCACAAAATTCATATTCAATCTCTTTCACTTCTGAAATAGTTCTAGTATCTTCGAGAGTATGACAGCTATCTTTATCTAAACTTAAAGTTTCTTTCTCAATAGAATAAGACATCAATGAAAAATAATTATCAAGAGCGACAATTGCATATTTTAAAATATCATGTTGCTCCTGATCTAACAAAATGAAAGAAGTTGACAAAAAATGTTGCCTTTCTACAACTTCTAAATCTTCAAGATCATCATGAAAATTTAAACCAACCTGTGAATGAATATTAGTGCCTAATTCAGATTGATTAAGAATTAATTGATCTTATTCATCTGAAAGATAAATGAGATATCAAAACCATTCATCAATAAGAGGCATTTCTTTCAAATGGAATCTGGTACAAAAATGTATAAGCCTAATTGCAAAATATTCTAATGATTCATCTTTTTCTTTCCTTAAACAATTTAATTCTTCACCTAATACATCATAATCAAAAATTTTAAAATCAAATAAAAATTGAATTACAAACTCAAAACAAGAATGAATAGAATTAGCGAGAAAAGATTCAAACCAATATTTAACCCAACCTCGAAAAGTGAGAGTGAACAATCTACATACAACATTAAGATTAGTGATATTATGTTTTAAACACTTAGAACAAAATTTATAAACATGATTTTTTGCGGATGTGTTCCCTTCACCATCAAATGTGAGTTTCGACATGAGAGAAACTGTCTTACTGGGAATGATAATTGATAGAATATTAAAAACACATTCCCATATAGGAATTTGGGCAAGAGCCATTATAAATCAAATCAATTTGAGAAAATAGCTCTAATAGGTCTTACTTGTCAGTATTTCCTCCTTCTAGCGCCATTTATTGACGGGAAAAATTGACCACTCGTCAACGCAAGAGAAACAACCCGGTCTGAGGTCCTTAAAGAAAAACCCAAGACATTTGGTATGGTTTTTCCTGGCGGGTTTTATGGTTCAATTTTCCATTGAAAGAATCGTCCCTCGTAAGAGAAAAGATATATAAAAGTTATCCTTAGGATACTACAAACCAATATTTACAATTATAATGCTAACTAAAAATAAATCTAAAATCTTTACATTAACTCCTTTAAAGGAAAGAGAAATAATAAAAAACTAACTAATTTGTACATATGTAGAAGAGTTTGGAAAAATAATAAAAAAATAACTAATTTGTAGATATGTTCAAGATTCTGTAAATCTTGTTGAATGAAAATTTTAAATCAATAATAACATAACTATATCCCAAGAAAATGATAAAAAAAACCTAATCATATATAAAGATAACTACATAAATTCCTACAAAACACTCAACGCAATAAATGAGATGAGAAACATATAATAAATTCATATGCTTCCAATAAAACTAGAGAAAAGTGATTTTAAACATGAGAAAAATAAGGTTAATCAAGTTAAGAACAATAATTTAACTACCCTTTAAATAAATGATTCACATTTCATATCATAAATATAAGAAAACTACAAAGCTAAAAGAACAGAAATAAAACTATCTTGGCCAAGAGATTGTTAAAATATGACAATTGAATCTATCTTCACATTGAATGTAATAATCACCTATCAAATGCAAGAAAGAGTCATATTGTTAACAGAGGACATGATTTAAGAAATCTGAGATTTACAACAAAAAAAAATAAAAAAAATAGAGACACAGTCATGTGAAAGTGAACAGTTATAATATCAATTATAGCTGCATTTCAAAATTAAACATATGGCATGTCTTAGTTCGTGAAGAACATTCCATAAACTGAAACACACATATAATTAATAACATAATTTATTTATCTATTGTCGATAAAAATAACAATAGTCAAAACATAATCCTTTGTTCATGCAACAAGAATAATATAAGTAATAATGATTCATTAGAAAATTAACCATTTATATTTAAATAAAAAATTAAAGATTTATCAGTCGTACAATTTTCAATAAAAATCTTAGACAAAGTAAAGATTTTACTTGAAAAAAACCTAAGAAAAACAATGAACAATTAAAAAAAATATTACTTATAAATCATGCATTGAAAGCATTCAAACACAAAAACTTACAAAGGACTTTATAGTAATATCCTTTCATTGTGTCCCCATAAGAAAAATTCATAATATGTTCATCATTCCTCCTCTTGCTGGAAACGCCTCCATCTCTACTTATTTGAAGTAAAATACAATTTTACAATAGAAATAGAACTAAGAAAAGGAAACACAATTCCTCTCTAGTCTATGGAGACCAAGCCCCCCCTCAACTATGTTATTTAGTCACGTATTTATGAAAAACAATTTGAAACCAATTCCCCCAAATCAGAAATTGTGAAACAACTTTCAACCTCATTTTAGTGGATATGCATCGTAAAGATCACTCCATATCTGATGACAAGTTGTTTCCTTATCCATACAATCATCTAGATGCATCACAAATTTATTTCCTTGTTGGCACAACGCTCAATTTGGGCCACGCATTTGGAAACTGGTTGTAACTGGAGAATCTAGGAAAAAATAGATTAGAAAACCAATGTTATCTCCCACACCATGCATTTTTTGAGAAATATGTTTGCAAAGAACCTAAATCAAGACCTTTTGGACAAAACCCATGTCTTGGATTTTTTGAATTCTTCTTCGTATTCTCAAAAATTGTGCATGAAGTCTATTGTCTGGTATTTTATCAATTTCGAGTTGAAACATCACATGTGCAGTCTTCATGAATTTTGGATAGGGAAATCCTATCACTATCCAACATCACATCCTCTGAGTGACACCTATAAAACATCCAAAGAAACCTATCAATGACTTATACGATTTAAAACTGACTACAGGACCTCTAATTATGTAACTACTCTAAATTAAAGAAATTCACAACTAAATTAAAAACAAATGCAAAAATAAAATTGAAAAAATTAATCTAAGACTCGTATCTTTCAAAAATACTTTATCACCAATCATTTATGTACACAATGTTGGAGTTACCTCACACACACCTAGGATTTCTTTTTCCTAAGGTTTTTCCTATGTTTTTTAGTCATTATTCAGTCTCCTATATTTTAGGATGAATATTCCTCTAGGGAGAATATTCTCTTCAGTTTGATCGGTTGAGTGGAGTCTAGATGCTACATTGGTATTGTCACCATGCAACATTGGGATCATCACCAACTAATGCGCATTGTCCTTGGGATCATCACCATACTAGGGCATTGCTCATGATTCCTTGATCTCCTCCTCACTTCACTTTGTTTCAATCAGTTAATTGAAGACTGATAGACTAGTCAACTCAACTCGATGGAAATTCACTCCCGTAACTACCCGAGAGACTAGGCTAGGTGTCACTTTACTCCCATAACTGTTAGTATGTGTCTAGATCACTATAGACCACCATTATGGTGCATTGGCTTCACCTCCAATTGTTATAGGAAAATCCCCCTACGGACAGGTGAATATCCTCTTGGATTCTAGACCCCTAATACCAAGACAGAAAACATACAAATGGACACTAACATCCATGTGAATTCAATTACCTAATCATAAAGAGAAAGAGAAGGAAGGAAATGTGATGCACCTTATTTTGTAGTTCGTCATCACTTCCTCAATCTGAGCTTGATCTCCAAACTCTTCAGCACCACTTGATACATGCAATGTAATGGACAACAAAAGACAAAGAACTCTTACTCTACTCTACAAGATTAGACTAATCAAATTCATTTATCAAGATCAACAATCATATGCAACAATACACAATTTTGAAGGGAATAGGCCAAGTAATATTGATGATAACTTTAAAGAGATACTTACAATTTGTAGATGCAGTTGCAGCAGCCTCTCCGAGTCCTCCTCATCCAGCCCTTGCACGATGCTCCCAAGATCATAGGTTTGATATCCAAAAGATTCCTCCCAAAATCATAAGTTTGATACCTCTAATCTGCCTCTATCTCCTCTTCTCCATGGAAAGCCCTCATTATATAGGATTTGGAGGCTTAACCACCATGGAGAGGATTACTCATCAAATCCACTAAAATGGGATCTCCAACATATTTAGGGAGAAAATAAATCTTCGGGATTTTAGGGAGGAAATATCTCTAAAGGATTTTAAGGAGGAAATATTTCAACCATCCATGAGATCCTCAACCTCCCCTAAAAAATAGGAAACCAAATGTGAGGTGGATTCTCACACTAAATTAATTTCCTTTTCATGAATATTAATAATAATTCATGTGCACATAGTATTTTTACCTTCATATAATATATTTCTCCTCCACATTGACTAGGGATTGTGACGTATGTTAATTCATGGTGTCGAGATGTATGTGACACTTAGAAAGGTGCATATGAAACTTTTATGACACTTGCGACACTTAGGGCGAGGTACCTACGTGTGGAAATTTGATGTGTAGCAGTATGCCTCCTAAAGTGTGAGGTCATAAGAGAAACTAATGGTCGAAACACTTTAAAATTCTTCAATGCAAGGGCATGGAGGTCTGCCATTCATGCATGTAGGTCCCAAGGTACTAACTAGTTTCTGAGTCTAATTATCGGATGATGTGTTTAATCCGACAAGAAAAGACTCATCGATGTATCCCCCATCATCGACATGAAACTGACACCGGAAAGTGATGTAAGATGGTGAATTGAATGAGTATGGACTAACATATGAAATGGAAACTGGAAATACTACAGATGGATGGTTTAAAGTGAAACTTCCCTTGAACATTATGAGGAAAAAAAACTGACTTGGCAGCGTTGACTCAATGAGTACCAAGAATGTAACGTGACGACAATAAGAGAACTCTTCGACTGGATGAAAAAGTATGGCAACACATGGAATTGGTATGACTTAGAGACAAGAGGATTACCCAACTGTAAGATGAGACACAAACAGGTTCCATGTTCAAGGGTGACAAAAGCTATCATAAAGGATTCTCAAAAAACTTGACCCACTTCCTTCAATTTTTCCCCCACCCAGATAGATGAGTACCTCTTTTTAATTTAACAATCTCCAGGAGGGTAACACATATTTGATATAACTCACCTTCGGTAAGTTCCTCTTCCTTTTTTTAAAGAACTGGAAGAAGTAAGGGTCCACTCCCATATGGGTCCTTCAATGTGTAGTTTAGCGAGTCCAGAGAAGGAAAACTCGATGGTTTTTCATGTTTAGAGAGTCTGAAAAGAACTTAAAGGAGACTCTAGGGTTGTCATTTTTCGTAATTTTAGTCTCGTGAGGCCGAAAAAGAGATAAACTACCACTTGAAAGATGCCCTTTCAAACCTTTTAACGAGTGTGAAAGGAAGCAAAATCACTCGACAATCTTTTCATGTTTAAAGAGTCTGAAAAGAGCTTAAAGGAGACTCCGGGGGGTTCATTTTTCATATAACCTTTACGAGTCCAAAAAAGTGATAAAATTTTACTCAGTCACATTCTCATGTATTTACGAGCACGAGAAAGAACAAAGACTAAGGTCAGTATTGGTTTCATTTTTACACAAGCTTGAAACAAAATTAAACTTATGCTTGTAAATTCCCAACGTAATTTCCAAAGGTAGGGATACCCATGGATGGTTGGTACTATGCCCCTAGCTTGAATATCTAGCGGCTTAACTCCAGAATGATAATCAAAGGCTAGAGACATTCACCCCCCAAGATTCATTTCATTCACTGAATTCAAGGTTGTCCCCAATTTTTGTACTAGATGGAGAAAAAGGATAAGAGTGGATGAAAGGAAGGTTCAAATATGAGACCTAAGGAAAGACTCGACTCGACATCTATGAGATCTAGCGAAAGAATCGACTCAACGAGAGAGGTGACTGTTTCATTTTTTAACGAGCTTGACACATGAAAAGAACTATGTGTATGACCTCTATTTCATTTTTTAACGAGCTTTCTACAGAGAGGAAAACTATGCTCGTAGCTTCTGTTTCATTTTTTAACGATCTTGCCACAGAGAAAAAAAAACTATGCTCGTGGCTCCGGGTTCAATACCCAGATTTTTGTTTCATTTTTTAACGAGCTTACTACAAAGAAGAAAAACTATGCTCATGGCTCTGGGTTCAATCCCCAGATTTATGTTTCATTTTTTAACGATATTTCCACAGAGAAGAAAAACTATGATCTTGGCTTCTGTTTCATTTTTTAACGAGCTTGATACAGAGAGGAAAACTATGCTCGTAGCTTCTGTTTCATTTTTTAACGAGATTTCTATAGAGAGGAAAACTATGCTCGTAACCTCTCCTTGATCATGGATTTCAAGAGGACAATTATCTAGAAGGAATACATGTCAATGGACAAATGACAATCATGGCTTCCAAGAGATCTTTGCTAGATGGAAGAAAAACACTCTGGAAGAAAAACATGTTGACGACCTCGATAAGGGTAGAGAGATCTGGCTCTAATATCCCTATTGAAGAGATGACCATGTCAAATACCAGATCTAAGTCAGGAGAAGGGAGAGATTCCCTCTCGTGTGGGGTTGAACGCATGGGGCAGGTTGTTACATAATTGACCCACGGCAGGGCAGACATTGTTGGCATGTACAGACCGTTCAAGGAAGGTGGATGGTTGACCATCATATGAGGGCCAATGAATGAAAGTTGGTCGATTGTTACTATGTTTCTGTTGTGAGGGAAACACATCACTCGAAAGAGAGTGGACAGAAAATCTCTCATAGCATAGACATAGTATCTCCTAAGGAGTAGGTTAAATTCCAAGGGGTCATGAACTACCATCACATCGACATAGACCATTTTTCCTCCCAAAGTAACTGGAAACTGAGGAAGGATCCCTGAACGTTGACTAGCTCTTCTGTCAAAGGTCAATAGATTCTAACTCATGGGCGCAATATGCGATGAACCAAAATATTTCCAAGCATTCGTGGATAAGATGCTAACAGAAGCACCTTCATCTATTACAGTGTTAGGAATATTCCTATCACAAACCTACACGGTGATTTGGAAAGGAATGTAAGAAGGAAGACAAGGTTCTGTCAAATGATTCTAATTAATAGAAATCATTTGATTGATGTCCTTCCTCTTCTTTGAAAAAGAAGAAATCATGCAACCACATTCTTTCTCCATTGATTTCATCTACAGTGACCTATTTCACCGACGTTAAAGTCCTTTTTTCCATTTCTATGGGCCTTACACCTAAGGACGTCTCAGTCGTTATCTATAAGAAACAGAGAGACATAAAGGGAAGTTATCATTGGAGATAAATAGATCGAGAAAGATTGTAGGCATGTATTTCATTTTGTGGGCCAGTCATGTTGTTTAACTACTTGTCAACTGAGAGGAAGAAAAAGAGGTGGGTAAGATATATCAATTCCCTCTAGTATGAACTGTGGTTCAATGGTTAATCAGTGGGATTTTTACGTCATTAGTCCTGATTCGATTCCCAGTATGAGTGTCTTTGCCATCTAATTGGGAATCCTCGGAGTAACATGATGTCTCAGAGTGATATTCTTGATCTGTCGCGGGGATATGAGTGAGGTTTAATAATATCAGTAAAGGTAGCCAACCCAAGGACCTGAGCTCATAACTCCTACTTCTTCTTGTAATTTATATTGACAAAGGATCGCAAAACTGTAAATCTTCCCAATTTTTTATTTCATGGGCATCATTGTTGTGTAAGGAATTGGATTCTCAATTTATTCAACATCTTGAATAACAAGGTGTTGGACATGGCTTGATCATTAGGTTGCACAAGAATATGAGTGAGGTTTAATAATATTTATAAAGGTAGTCAACCCACAAATTTTTGTCTAAACTTCTAAGTTTTGGTAATTTTAAACCGGAATTCGGCTAAATAAATTTTGGTGAAATAATGATTTTATGTTGTTTAAATTGCATTTCTAAATGCATAAATGGATTTAGCATGTCGAAAAAACCCTTAGGCACTTGTATTATACAGACTTAACCACTCCAATTTGCAGAGCCCTCAAATTTTCCCCTGATTTCCAACAAAATTAGACAAATATTACACCCATAAAAAAGAAAAAACTTAAAATGTTTAAAATAAAACAAAAACTTAGAATATTTAGAATACATCCATAATTGGAACTTGTAATTCATAACACTCACCACTAAAACTGAAATAAATACAACTTACATATGGTATACATTATAATTAAACCATTAAAATTAAAAATACTTAAATAACACATTTCTAAATTCAAAAAGATGAGTGCAAGGTTACATACTATAGTGATCGTTCTATGACATGTATTCCTATAAATATTATTTCACAATGTTCCATATGGGTTTTATGGCACGGAAGCTCCCTCGACCTGCTCGCCAAACTTGTCCTTCACATTTGGCAATTTCTAAAAAGACAACTTTATTTTGCCACATGTCATGCGTGTTGATCCTCTATACACCGCCTCCACCTACCTCATTCTGGCCTCGTCCATATTAACTCTGGACAATAGGGATCAAATTTTATTATAGATCAAGTTATATCCAAGCTAGATCTGGGATTTTAACGCTAAGAAGAGAAGTAAGAAGGAATTGTTGGACTCTTGTGTGTAGGGAGCAGGTTGTAGAGACTGGAGCCAGAACTTCAGGACTGCAACAACCAGGACATACAAAGGACAACCTTCAAGAAAAGGTACGCCATTCCACTATTTCTTAGTTTAATTGTGAATCACATTTCTTGAGTCTAAAGGAAAGTCATAGAAGTCTAGCCCACTTTCTGTCTAGGATTAGTAGGCATATCTTAGGGAGACTGTTGTGAGAAATATTACCCTACGGACAGGTTAATCTCCCCTTATCCAGGTTTTCTTTGGCTAAGACAGAATAGAGAAAGTGGACACTATCATACCTTGTTTTTCTCTATTCACACATGAAAATGAGAAGAAGGAAAGGGAAATAAGAGTGCATCTTTTGTGAAGGTTTTCCTTGTTGCTCCTTGTTTCTCTAGCATTGGATTGAGTCTTAGCTCGAACTCAATCTCCCTGCACTTAGATAGAATGATCTTCCTCTTCTACTTTTTGCACAAAGTTAGATGAAATAAAATATAACTAAATGAAACAAGCATAAAAATTCATGTGTAAAGTAAATGAGATAGAAGTATGGGAATACACCAAGATTATATTCATGAGAAACAATGGATACTTACAAACATGTTGATGTGATGCAAGCTTTCCTCCATGCTTCTTCTTTCCAGCACCTTACACCGCCTAACGATAATGAGAATGATTTTGAACTATCTCTGAATATCTCAAGAACATAGGTTTCATACCCTCAATACTCTCCACTTTACCTTTGAGTGGCCTCCTCATATAGAAAATGAAGGCCCAACCACCATGGACTATTTTAGGAGTATGGTTTCTTGGAAGATAGGTTGTTGTCATTGATGTCAACCCTAGTCACGGGTTTTGGACTGCAATATTGATGAAGGTATTTGGACATGAAGGACAATGCACATGCAGATACAACACCCATGGATGGATAGTATGCATCATGTTGTTTCCGGTGGTATGTGGCACGTCACGTGGATCCTGGTTGGCACAGGGGTAGACCCATGGTTCAACGCTACAACAACACACCAACAAAACCCTAACTACCAGCCCTTTCGGCAACACCTACGAAGCAGATGAAGTCTCACCTGAGGTAGAGGCAGGGGTGGTTGCAGGACTCCAGTGTCTGCAACCTTAGCTGGGACACAGATTTGTGATTGTGACACTTTAACAGAGCACTTAGTAGTTATAGTTCATCAATATTCGCCTTTAGATTATAACACAGATAAACCCTAATAACAAAACGATGCAGTATTCACACAGACCTAATATAACCAATCACTAAGCACATCAATATAGGTCAGATATAACGTTCATTCACATTATTTAGCACTAAGCTATCATATCAGATTCATCTAACATACATCAGTGCACTAAGAATTTAATCGCATCAATAAGAGAACACCCAAAACGCACAAAGAAACCACAACACAGGATATACATGGTTCACCCCCTCCCTGGGGCTATGTCCACCAACTCTTATTCTCTTTATTATATTATGTCAATCATCTACATGCATTGAGCCACAAGATCCTACTTTGCATGGGACAGGAGATCTGCACGCACTTTGCCAGATCCTCCTTCCCTGAGCTAGGTTACAGCACTAAGCCTTTACACAGTCCCTTACAATTAGTTGCACTTAGCTCTGCAAGTATTATGTAGTATGCACAAAGCATTCAAGACCATTCACACTTAGTTCATTAGAACTAAGCCTTCATTCACTACTACTTACATCGCCTAGCTTTCTATTTATACATTACAAAATCGGACCTAAGCATGGGTAAACCCATGGGCTGACATTCTCATACCCATTACATAATCCTGAATCCCAAAAAAGGGCCCTAAAAGGGGTTGAGATCCCGCGATCTCCGCTTCGTCTTGCGCTCCGCCTTCGACAGCCTGTCGAAGTCCCAAAAATAGGTCTAACATGACCAAGGATCCTCAAAACTTGGTCAAGTGCCAACAGGCCCCCAACACTCACCTGTGACTCGTTCTAAGTCACTCTACTCTAGGTATCTCTGCTTCAAAATCCCAAGCTTGGCTAGAGCTTCTTCGACTTGTTGTTTTTCCATGGCCTTCTGTTCAGCGAACTCTTGGATAAAAGCTTCATTGACAGGTCCCTCTAGGCATTGTTTTGTTGTAGTGACCACTTGCTCTAGTTCTGCTCCTCGGCCTTTGATCTCTACGAATAGTTGGCAAGCCTCCTCTTGCATAGATTGGAGCCTCTGAGTCACTTCCATGAATTTTCTCTGAATGGTATGGATCTGTTGCTGGGCAGTGTGCTTCTCTTGGGATCGCTTCATCCTTTCAACAACTGACAGGGGCTTCAACTACGCCTGTATTGTTTCTTCTCGATACTTTGCCTCTTGGAGCTATGACTCCAATGCCTTCAGTTCCAGATTCATAGTGAGTTTCTCATAGGTCTGGGAACTGCGATCACTAAGTTACTTACATTCCATGGTGAGGGATTTGGTTTTCTCAACTACAATTCGAGCAGTTTCTTCTCTTTGATCCCTCACATCCTACGGGGTGTTGGGCACTGTGTGGAGCTCTAAATCTGCTATTCATTGTTGTAGCTGTTGGATAGCTTCTGCGAGATGCTCTACTTGATGTGGGATTCGGTATCCTTCTTGTGGCTCTAAGCCTGTCACTGAGAGAAGTGCTTTGTTGACTGCTTCTTTCTCTTCGAGTTGCTCTGCGAGCAACTATTATTTTTCTTGTTGAATATGTGTTTACTCTTTTTCAAACTTCATCTAGAGAGTAACCTTCTCCTGCTCTGCAAGTCAGTGTTGGTCTACAAGTACTCCCTATACTTTCTTGAAGGCTTGGGTGGCTTGTTATACTTCTTCTTGTGCATGACGAAGGTGAGCTTCAGTCACATCAGCTAGTTGGCGGAGTTGGGTTGGCTCATCTACCAACTCTAGTTCTCCTGATGGTAGGGGCGCAGTGGAAACTGCGCGACTGGACTGAAGGGCCTACTGTACCCCTCGGAGTTCGACCTCAATTCTGTCATACATTTCCTCCTACTTGGATTCTTGTTTCTCCATGATTTCTTGTGAGGCGTCGTTTAAGGTTGTTATGATGAAGTCAAAATCATCGGTAGTGAGTATAGTCTGCATCTTGGTCATGGTGGCTTTGGATTTCTTCCGGGAAGAAGGTTTTGGGGGAGAAACCTTCCTCTTCTTCAGGGGACCGGTCTCATCTCTAGGCGGTGTTACTTTGCCTTGCCTCTGCTCATCTTCTTTGCCATTTATCTCTTCTTCTTCTTCTTCATCACCCCCTTGGCTGAGTGATACTGAGGCAATCTTTTTTGAGGTGCTGCTTAAGTTTTAGACCTCTTCGGTCTTCTTCCTTCTGTTGGGTCCAGGTGTATCATGTTCTTTTTGTGTGGTCTTCGGGTTGTCAGGGTCAGACATATCTGCAAGGTCTACGAGAATAAGGAGTTCTGTCGACCAGTCCTTAGTGATATCCTCAAGGTCCTCTTCCGTGAGCTTGTAGTATGACTGAAGCTCCTCCTTATGTTCGTCTTCTTGCGCTGTAATATAGATGAAGTGTCGATCTGCGCAAAACTTCATCAGGAGTCGGAACCATTGTAGGGTGTTCGGAGTTATGCGAGGTTCATCTTCGATGGATCTCTTCAGCCGGAGGTAATATGTATGAAAAACTGCATTTGAATTCCACTTCTTACTCATATCGCTCAAGTACCAGAGTGTGGTGAACTTCACAAAAAGCGACTCGAATGGCTCGATGTATGGGAAGGTCGCACCTTCCGGCATTTCCCAAGCAACAAACGTGATGAGGATCAGGAGCCAGCTAAAATGGAATTCATAGACCTGATCCTATGCTTCGCGACAATCCAGTTCAATATGATTAACTAGGTACTTCGCCCAGTTCATCTATAGACCTTCCCCGCACTTCCCTGCAAGGTCAATGACAAATCTTGTGACTTGCATGGGTCGGTTCTTCCTTACTAGTTTTCCTGAAATTAATTGGCATGCTAGGCGCACTGTGCCATTTTGGATGGAAGATACCTTGTAACCTCGCATCCCCTTCTCAACATCTTTGTATGTATCCTTGATATTCTATGCTAGTGCGCGATCTGTGGATTTTCCTGGATAGAATTCTTGTAGATCAGGTCCTTGCAATACTCAATCCTGTGATCCTATGGATCATCATTGGATCGAATGTGATATGGCAGTCTAGCCATAAGTAGCCACCATGGAAACATGAAAGTAGTAGCTTGAAACAAGCATTCACTTCCTGGTGCCTTCCGAAGTGTGGGATTTTCATTACATTCAGTAGGTTGACTGCGTGAGGTTCATCATCCATGACTGGGGGATTATCTTTGAATTCTTCCCCTTTGTCCTGGTCAAGTATTTATACAGGGCGAGCATACTATGGTTCTTGCGATCTCTGAGGTTGAATTCGTTGAACTTCAACGTTGCGATATTGTCATGTTGTGCTCTTACTATGTGTATCCCCTTCGGGAGGTATGAAGTAACCATGTTGTACTAAAAATCTCTTGGCACACTATCTCGACTCACCGCGTTGGCCAGAGACTGGATATAATCAAGAAATATGGTCGGGATCAACTTCTCATTTTCTAGGTCATATTTGTGCTTGGTTCTCTTCTCTGCTGATGGCCGGGATGGTCTAGATCTGCGAGCAGTCGACGGAGAGGCTTGCACTCCTCTCGTCGACAACACTTGTACACCCACAAACATTACTCTTTCATACATTACTCTTTCAGTCATGAGGTCAATGAGAACTTCTTCAACAATATTCTCTGCAGCATTGAGCTCGTCCGACATGCACGCTCGTGGTTGAATATCTCAGGATTGAAGAGTAACTACTCAATGCAACAAGATGGATGGTGATAGTGCGATGATCACTGTGTGAAATCAACTAATCTACGGGCTCAAATAATCACGGTTGGAAAAAGTGTTCTCGGTGCAATGCTCAATAGAATAGGTAGATAACTTGGTAACAGATCTCTCCAACGGGTGAGAAGCCTTCATTAACTTAGTTTTGTCCATTACAGTGTGGTCCCAATGGTCTGATTGTGAGATTTCTGACCATAAATGCCTTTCTACCCATTCGGGGTGTCGGTCTAATGGTTATACTGTTCCCAATGACTATATTGCTTCGCTATGGCGATGTGTCATGTGACGTTGTTTTGATATCCCGACGAAGTTCCAATTTTGCAATTTTTCCTTCTGCGAAGTTCCCTCTAGAACCTTCTGTAACTTTTTGATCTTAGTTCTCTTCTTACTTAGTTTTCTAGCCTTCTTTCTAGTGAGCTTCGTCTCGGTATTCCTTTTTCCATTCTGATTCTTATCTCCTATTAGCATAGTAACTTCGCTTTGTTGAGATTCTTTACTAGGATTCAAGGGTAATACTTATTCTCTATCTGGGGTAAGTATTTAATTCTTCTGCGAGTCTTCTTGTCTTCTTGCAACTTTGACATCCAAGTCTCTGGTGTTAAATAGATTTTCTTTGTTCTTCTTTTCTGCAATCAAGTGTGTGATCCTCCTAGTCATGACATCTTTTAATTCTTGCTTCTTCTACTCTAAGACTTATTCTTCCTTCCTTCTGGCCTGATCTCTTTCAATCCAAGGTTTTCCTAATAATATAGCAAATGGAGCGTTGTGCTCAATGAATTTAACAACCTCAAAATCTTCCTCTGTCAAAGTTCCATTGGCATTCATAGATATATGGGTGAGCTTTCCACATAGGGTTATTAGTTTTCCTCTGAATAATCATATTCCTCCCAATGAAGGAATCATAGCAGGCTTCCCTAAAAGTTCCCAAGTTCTTTTTGTCATGATATTCACATGTGTTTCCTTATCCAAAACATGGTCAATGTCGAAGTCTCCTATTCTTTATTCAATGCACTCTTTTTCTTTGAAGATATCTGATAAGATGATATGTCGGCGGTCATTCAGGGTTTCTTTCATCTGTAGCAATACTTTCTCTGATTCTTTCTGGGGTTCTGCCATAATCTCATTTTCTGGATCTGCCTTAGGGTTTTCTTGTCTCAGATTCATTCTTTCAAGCTTAGCAATCATTCTAGGGCAATCTAAAACTTCATGGTCCATAGCTTTACAACAGAGACAACTAGGTCTTCTACCAGGGAATTCCTTAGCCAGATGTCCCGGTCTTATGCAACTTTAACAAAGGGTTAATCCTCATTTTCTTTTAAATGATCCCCAACCTTTCCTATACTACGCACTAGGATCATAGTAGGTAACCTGCAAAAAAATCTTTCTAGGATCCTGCATCCATTTGTTAGTCCAAACATTCTCTCTATGCATAGGTATAACATATCTTTCACTATTCTTATCAGATCTACTCATATCAAATCTTCTTTCATCTATCAGTGCCCTAGTTTTCAAGCTAAGACAAATCTTATCAAACATACCTAGATCCATACCTTAGAAACAAAAATTCCCACTAATCTTATCTTCAGCAGAGCACAAAGCTTCCAGATCTAAAACTTTTCACTATTCTTACCTTTATCAGAGCACAGAGATTGCAGATCTTACTTCTTTAAGAAAAAATTCTCACTTTTACCTTTCTCAGAGCACAAAGCTTTCATATCTTACCTCCTTTCTTTAGATCTGACCCTTCTTCTTGGCACAGAGCTTCACAGGTCAAGTTGAATATTGCGCACTAGGGCAACAGATCTATGCACGAAACTTTCACATTTTCAGGTCGAATCTTCGCACAAAGCTTCTTCTTCCTCAGTTCCCAGCAATCATAGTTTTAGGTCCTGGAAACGGAACCATTTTTTGGCACAGGGGCAGACCCAACATTCAATGCTACAACAACGCACCAACAAAACCCTAACTACCGGCCCTTTCGGAAACACCTGCGAAGAAGATGAAGTCTCACCCGAGGTAGAGGCAAGGGTGGTTGCAGGACTTCAGTGTCTGCAACCTTAGCTGGGACACGGATCTGTGATTGTAACACTTTAATAGAGCACTTAGCAGTTACATTTCATAAATATTCACCTTTATCTTACAATGCAGATAAACCCTAATAACAGAACGATGCATTATTCACACAGATCTAATATAACCGAGCACTAAGCACATCAACATAGGTCAGATCTAATATTCATTCAAATTATTCATCACTAATCTATCATATCAAATTCATCTAACATACATCAACGCACTAAGAATTTAATCACATAAACAAGAGAACACACAAAGCAACCACAACACAGGATATACGTGGTTCACCCCCTCCCTGGGGCTACGTCCACCAACTCTTCTTCTCTTTATTATCTTCTATCAATCATCTACATGCACTGAGCCACAAGATCCTACTCTGCATGGGACAGGAGATCTGCACACACTTCACCAGATCCTCCTTCCCTGAGCTAGGATACAACACTAAGCCTTTACACAGTCCCTTACAATTACTTGCACTTAGCTCTGCAAGTATTACACAGTATGCACAAAGCGTTCAAGACCATTTGCACTTAGCTCATTAGAACTAAGACTTCATTCACTACTACTTACATCACCTAGATTTCTATTTATACATTAGAAAATCAGGCCTAATCATGGGTAAACCCATGGGTCGACATTCTCATACCCATTACATAATCCTGAATCCCAAAAAAGGGCCCCAAAAGGGGTCGAGATCCCGTGATCCCCGCTTTGTCTTGCACTCCACCTTCGATAGCCTATCGAAGTCCCAAGAATAGGTCTAACATGACCAAGGATCCTCAAAACTTGGTCAAAGGCCAACAATCCTCATGGTTGAGGAGAAATGAATTTTTGAAGATGACAAAGTGAATTGAAGAAGGAAGTACATGTAGGCCTTGAAGATAATTAAAGAAAAGAATTACAAAATAAGAAAGTGTCAGGTCAGCCCTAATGTTAAAAGGAAGTGACATAAATGGTATAAATGCATATCATTATACATTCATTTTATACATAATTCTAATTTCAGAGGAAATTAGAAGTAAAGAAGGTCGTATTTCAAGGGAGGATGAAGCCTTTTGGTGATGTATTCTAAGGTATGTTATTTACAGACCATCTTACCATTTTCTCTATAAAAAAAAATTTAGAATGATTCAGATGGTCAAATTTCTATGGTATTCAGAAGACATATCAAGGTACCTATGGTAAAATTTTCATCTCTTGATTCACTACAATTATGGAGATACACTCTGTGGAAGATAGGGTTTTTGACCAGTCCTGAAGCTAGTCATAAACAAGTGTTCTGGGTAAAATAGTCATAACTTCTTCATAGAGAATCTAAATGAACTAAGACCAATTTCATTGGAAAGAGTATGGACTTTAATTTCTTGTGTGCGAGTTTAAGAATCTTATGTTAAATACTAAGCGTGGGGCATTCTGTACAAGTTCGCTCTCCTGAATAAACCCGAATTGAATAAAGTCTACCATTCTCTCCATAAATTATTTTTGGGGATGATTCAAGGAGTGAAACTTGTAGGAGTTTCAAATAATACATTGAGTAATATTATCTACAGGATTAAAGTATTCCAATAACTTAATAATTACAAAAGTTGAAGAAGTCTCAGGAAGCATTATCAGGCTCTATGTGATGGTTGGTTGATGGTGATGATTTAATGTAAAGTTTTATTATCTCTCATATATTATTGGGTAGAATGAAGGGGAAAGGATGGAGAGGTCAACCCTCTCTTGATATTGGAGGAGTGTATATTCCTCTTGGAGTTTTATCCCTCCCTTTATATTTGGAAGTTGTAGCTACCTTTGGAAGTCATTACTTCCCTTGAACAATAACTATTGATTATTTCTCATATATTGTGCATGGTGTATTGTGGTGTATTGGTGTAACTCTTATACTACTGTTCATTTATCATTGGATATAATTGAATGGTTTAAGTATAAGTTGAAAAGGTTTTTAAATTGTACTTGATACTTATTCACCCCACTCTCAGTAACAACAATTGGTATCAGAGTGGGTTACCTTCAGTACAGTTTAACCACTGGAAGGAAGATCCTAAGAAGAAATGGAAGACAAAATTCCAAATGGGATTCCACCATTTGATGGAAGAAATTTTGAATACTGGAGTAATAGAATGGA
>ML790703.1:323772-346093 GCA_009831015.1 Picea engelmannii
AGGAAGCAAAAAGGAGCAACAAATTGGCAATAGATACCATCTTGGATGGATTGACAGATTCAGTGAAATCCAAGGTGGGATCATGTGCATCATCAAAAGAGATTTGGGACAAGCTACAAGACCTTTATGCAAGGGAAGAAGTAGAAGAAGAAGAATAAGTTGAAGCAAATTACAACATCTCGGATTTCAAAGAAGCAAATAGAGGTTAGTTATTTTTCTTTAATTGTGAAGGAGTAGGACATGTTGAATTTAAATGTCCTCATCCAAGGATTGAAAGAGATGACACTGAAGAAGAAAATTCCAATGAAGAAGAAGAAAATCATGAAGCAAAAATTATTCAACAAGAAGATGAGAATCTTAAAAAAATGAAGCATGTTGAGATTGAAAATAACAAGCTCAAAGACACACATAGAAAACTAAGAAGTGAATTGGGTAGTTGTGAAAATACAGTTGTAATCTTGAAGAAACAATTAGAATACTTTGAGAAACTAAGAGAAGAAAACATTTCCTTGAAAACTCTACTCGAATAAGAAAGAAGAATAGGAGAAGTAAGGAATGTCCAAATGATGAAGAAAGAAGAAGATTGTGAGAAACTTGAACAAGAAGTTGTCTCATTGAGGAAGAGCTTATGAAACTCTCAAGTGCCAAAAGACTTAATACATCTTGGATGCATGGGTGAAACTTCATATAAAGAAGATGCAAATACCAACAAGAAGGTTGAAGAAAGAGCTACATAGACAGTTGATGAGAAGTGGACCAGAATACCAGAAAGAAGGAATGATTACAAAAGAGATGAATATCCAAAAAGACCTCCTACCTTCAGTAATCAAAGAAGCTTCAATCAGTATGAAGGAAACTATAGAAGAGCAGATCATGAAACCAGATGGACTACATCACAAAGAAGGCCACTTACTCCAAGGTATCAAAATTTCTTTCTTGGTCATTGTTATACTTGCAAAAATTTTAGACATAAGGCAATTAATTTCAAAATCAATGAAAAGAACAAATACGCAAGAAACATGAATGGTGTAAATAGAAGATATGGAAATAATCATGGATTTTTCAACAAAATTTATAATTCATTTTCCCCATTGATGGACAAAAATATTGTATTCTACAAATGTAATTATCTTGGTCACAAAGAACGAGATTGCAGATATATGAATGAATATGTCCCTATGTCAACCACAGTATGGAGAAGGAAAGAGATTTAAAACAATGAAGATTGTCGAATAGAATTAACCGTTGAAGAATGTAAAGAAGAAGATGAATGGTACATAGACAATGGATTTTATTCGCACATGACCGGGCATCAAGACAAATTCATCAGCTTGAAGAGAGGGTGGCAATGTTTCATTTGGAGATGACTCATCTACCAAAATACTTGGAGAAGGTGTAGTAGAGATTGGAAGAAAAAATGTAAAAGCAAAGAATGTCCTATTGGTTGAATACTTGAAGAATAATCTACTCATTGTTAGTAAAATGTGTGATCAAGGATACACTCTTATGTTTGACTCCCAAAAATGTAAAATTAGAGAAAATAACTCAGGAAGATTGGTTGCAACCGAAACAAGAAGAACGAACAACATATACATCCTAGACATGAAGAAGAGAGAGAATATAGAAGCCACACAAAATGATTCCAAGGAAGAAAAAGTCCCAAAGACCAAAAATAAGGATTAAGTATTATTGAGTGCCACGTGTTCAGGGGGAGCAGCCCCAAAGAAGAGAGTTACCTTTTTCCATTAAACTCAGGGGGAGAATCCATACCCTTTGCCATTGATGTCAAAGGGGCGGATAAATTGGGATCATGATGATAGGGGGAGCATGAGTGTTGCCATCAATGACAAAGGGGGGTATTTTTGGAAGATTGGTTGTTGTCATTGATGTCAACCCTAGTCATGGGTTTTGGACCACAAGATTGATGAAGGTATTTCGACATGAAAGACAATGCATGTGTAGATATAACACCCATGGATGGATAGTATACATCATGTTGTTTCAGATGGTATGTGGCACGTCATGTGGATACTCATGGTTGAGGAGAAATGAATTTTTGAAGATGACAAAGTGAATTGAAGAAGGAAGTACATGTAGGCCCTAAAGATAATAAAAGAAATGAATTACAAAATAAGAAAGTGTCAAGTTGGCCCTAATGTTAAAAGGAAGTGACATAAACGGTATAAATACATATCATTATACATTCATTTGATACATAAGTCTAATTTCATAGGAAATCAGAAGTAAAGAAGGTCGGATTTCAAGGGAGGATGAAGTCTTTTGGTGATGTGTTCTAAGGTATGTTATTTACATGTCATCTTACCATTTTCGTTGTAACGTTTTTTTTAGAAAGATTCAGATGGTGAAATTGCTATGGTATTGAGAAGACATATCAAGGTACTTGTGGTAAAAATTTTAGCTCTTGATTCACTATAATTATGGAGATACACTCTGTGGAAGACAGGGTTTTTGACCAGTCCTGAAGTTAGTCATAAACAGGTGTTCCAGGTAAAATAGTAATAAATTATTCATAGAGAATCCAAATGAACTAAGACCAATTTCATTGGAAATAGTATGGACTTTAGTTTCTTTTGTGCAAGTTTTAGAATTTGATGTTAAATATTGAGCGCGGGGCATTCTGTAGAAGTTTGCTCTCCTGAATAAACCAGAATTGAATAAAGTCTACCATTCTCTCTATAACTCCTTTTTGGGGAGGATTCAAGGAGTGAAACTTGGAGGAGTTTCATAGAATGCATTGAGTAATATTATCTACAGGATCAGATTATTCCAAGAATTGAAGAATTACAAAAGTTGAAGAAGTCTCGGGAAGCATTATCAGGCTCTATGTGATGGTTGGTTGATGGTGATGATTTAATGTAAATTTTTATTATCTCTCATATATTATTGAGTGGAAGGAAGGGGAAAGGATGGAGAGGAAAACCCTCTCTTGATATTGGAGGATTATATCTTCCTCTTGGAGGTTTATCCCTCCCTTTATATTTGGAATTTGTAGCTATCTCTGGAAGTCATTACTTCCCTTGAACATTAACTATCGATTATTTCTCATATATTTTGCATGGTGTATTGTGGTGTATTGGTGTAACTCTTATACTATTGTTCATTTCTCATTGGATATAATTGAATGGTTTAAGTATAAGTTGAAAAGATTTTTAAATTGTACTTGATACTGATTCACCCCCCTCTTAGTATCAACATGGTTGAGGATATGGCTCAACTAATTAGGATCTTCAGGCTAGGATCAAATAGATAGATAGGACTCAAATCCCTTTGGCCCAAGCAAACTCCAACCTCCCGTAACCTTCCCTCAAAAAAAGGTGGAATTGGTTGTAACCAAATTGATGCTCCCCAAAAGCTTAGAATAGAGCGTCACTGACGCTCCCCCATAGTTGAGAAGGGATTGTCACCAAGGGACTAACACTCCCTATATATGGGCAGGGGGGCGTCAATCCTAAAAAATGGTCAAAAACTCAAGGTAAAAAGTGGTTTTTCAACCTTCAAATGATGAGTTTTCTTCACCAATTTGTCTAGGGAACATGATAGACACTTCCACATGATGAAAAAGTGTATTTAGGACTCCATGTGGTGGGTTTTCTCCCCCAATTTGTCTAGGGAACATGAACAACACTTCCACAATTGCGACATCCAATTATGACACTTAGTAAAATATAAGTGTGACACTTAGGAATGTGGAAAATCAACACCTACATAAGTGATACATAAGTGTGACACTTAGTAGAATATGATACATAAGTGTGTCACTTAGTAGTGTGGAAATTTGGTGTGTAATAGAGACCTTATTATCCACCCATGTGATCCAAGGGATCAAATTTTGCTCAAAATTCAAAGTGCTCAGAATCGCTTCAAATCAAACAGGAGTGTAGGCCTCATCGTTACGAACCCAACGCAACTCATTTGGGTTCAAACGGACATCGGGAGCGAGAGATATCGCGTTCTTTTCAAAACGACAAACAGGCAAAAAAAAGGGATGCTGACTGTACAGTCTGTACGGATGTTGACGTGGCAGTCCATATGACACGTGGAAGGGCTGAGTGGTAGACAGTTGGAAGATGTGGATGAATGATATTGTGACACGTGGCAGTTTTTGGTTGGTTGTACGGTGCCACGTGGCCCAGTCATGAGCTGCCACGTGGCACCCTGTTATTGGTTGCTTGTATAAAATTTATTTGGAGTCCACCGAATTCGACCCCGTGACCTCCACCCACATGTATAGCCTTTGAAAAGTCTGTGTTTCCAATGCGCCCCACTGTATTCCTTATTATATATATGGTTTAATATAAATTTAAGTTAGAGTTGTTGTGTGGTTGGCGCAGGGGTCCAGGCTGGGGCTTAGCCCCAGCCCCTGGTCGTATATAACTTTAACATATGACCATATGTTACACCGTATGTGCGTGGATTTATATTTGGTTTAAATGGTTATAACGCCCACCAAATGTCCATTACCTATTCGCCTTTAAAATGGAGCCCGATTTGCGTTTGCGTGTGGTCACATGAGCCACATGACCTCAGCCTTGGCGGTTAGGGGCTAGGTGCACCCATAATCGTCCTACAGTTCGCACCGATTGTGCGGTTGTGCCTAGTGCTGGTTTTTTCCACATAAATGCGCATGGGGGCTAGGTTGAGCCAACAAGGGTGCATTTTGGCGATCCAAAGACAACAAGTTTGAAGGGGGACTTCCAGGAAACCTATTTTCTTCAATTTTTGGCCAAACGAGGTGCTAAAAAAGTCTAGCTAGGGGTTTTTGGACGTTCTGGAGCCATTGGATCCATCTATTTGGCATTTTGAGCATTGTAAAGCACATTTTTGAGCACTTTGATAAAATAACACAAAAGATCCATTGGAAGCTAGACCAGGAGATGTAGCCCAAGAGAGGGGTGAACTCCTTTATCATTTGATGTGTTATTTGTTTTCTGTTCACTGTTTATTGTTGTTGTTTATGTGCATCTTGAATGAGTAATTTCCATAAAAGTTGTGTTGCAAATTGATCCATTTGCATTTTAACACATAAAATTTAACTTGCAAATATTTTCATGAATACAAGTCTTCTTCATTTTTAGATCACCATGAGATTTTCTACATAACATTGATGCTTCTCCATGAGTCTTTCTAGTCATTCATGCAAATATACTAGGAATTTCACCTAGAAAATATCATGTAGGCACTCGGATTTCGATAAAAATTTACAGTTGTTCTGCCACATCCGACCTGGTCGGATTTTCATAAAAAATTCCATGGTGGATTGTTTGAAGTATAGATGAAATTATGAAAGTAACATTAAAATCTTTATATGTATCAGGGATGGTGTCGCTTTTGGTTATTGCGTAGGTCTCATAGTTGTCTTTGAGGAATCCTGAGGTCGAGAGTTCGAGCCTCTCTCACCCCAATTTTGTGCTTTGGAGTTCTAATTGAACAAGGATTCTGTGGCACCGAAAACCTGAAGTTAAGACTCATGGGTAGGACTTCGTAGAGTTCATGTAAATATGAAATAAGCAAATCTAGGGAATGAAGTTTTTTTTTTGTTTTTTTGATGAGCTTAGATTTATTTTAACTTTAGATTTATCAAGTGTCTATTGCTAATTGAACAAGGATTCCCTGGCATCAAAAACCTGAAGTTAAGACTCACGGGTAGGACTTCGTAGAGTTCATGTAAATATGAAATAAGTAAATCTAGGGAATTAAGTTTTTCTTTGTTTTTTGATGAGTTTAGATTCATTTGAACTTTGGATTTATCAAGTGTTTTAAAAGTGTTTTTAGATGCATGCACATTTTTTAGCATTGCTAGATGCATTTTAATTTAATGGTATCAAAAAATTTCTATTGGGCTAAGTAGTGGGGGCACTATAGAGAGGTATCAAAGCCATGGTTTCAACACCAAACATGTATGAGTCTGTTATGGTAGATAAAGCTTTAATTTGTGTGGAATTTGGGTGAGAATCAAATTCACCTAGCTTGAGAAACCAGGGTCAAAACCCTTTGAAATTCATTTTTTGTATGATGGTTGTTGTTTTGTGGGGGTCGATTTTGCCTCTAAGTCATTGAATTCAGCTTATACGGCTGATTCGGGAAGTTTTTGTGATGGTCATGGCGGTCATGAGCTTGAAAACGTAGAAATCAACTATGTGTCGAAAATTTCCCAAGCCGCAAATACAGTGTGTATCAGTGAACAAAAAAGATCTTTAAGTCATTGATAAAGGGCATATATCAACAAATAGAAAAGATCTTAAGTCGTCGATAACGGGCATGTATCGACCAACAAAAAATATCTTAATTCACTGATAAAGGGCATGTTTTGATGAACACAACATATCTTAAGTTGTTGATAAAGGGTGTGTATTGACGAGCATAAAATATTTTAAGTCACATGATAAAGGGCATGTATCAGTGAGCATAAAATATTTGAAGTCGGCAATACATCAATGGGGAAAGTGTTAAAAAAATAGAGAGGATTACAGAGCAATAAAATAAAATAAAACAGATGCGAAAATAAAACACATAAGATACTATTGTAGGTGAATCCCCCTGCGAACAAGTGGATGCCCTCTTGGTCTCTAGACTCCTAAGGCCATGACAAAAAAGTGCTTAACATGGACACTGACTTCCTTTTATATCTAATCAAACTAATAAATGAAAGATAAGGGGAAAGACATGTACCTTATTAGCGAGGTTTGTCCTTGCAAAGTCTTGGTTGAGCTTCGATCTTGAGCTCCCTGATAGATCATGTAGGACAAACAAAGATACAATGGACTTCCTACTCTGCTGAGATTAGCTCAAATATAGATCCATATACTGCAGACAAACTCATATGGAACAAGCATAAGTTTGAAAGAAACAGGCCAAGCATTGATTATATTAATGAGAACAAGTAAAAGTACTTGCAATCCTTTGAATGAAGGTGCAGCAGCTTCTTCCAGTTCTCCTTGTCCAACCCCTTTGCTCAAGTAATCACCAGTGATTGCTTTGATGATATCTCACTCATGAGATCATAAGTTTCACATCTTCAATGTTTCCCATGTACCTTTCACCATGAGAAGGCCTGCTTATATAACCTTGGAGAGGTCTAACCACTTGACAGATATTTGGGATAAGTTGAGGATTCCTCTCCTTCAGTTGAGGATATTCCCTAAGATCATGCCTTGACCATCTATTTGAATCCAACCACCTTCAGGAATTGAGGGATTGTTCCCTGATTTTCCTCAACAAACCTAAAATTTGCTAAAAAAAGGGTAGTGCTCCCCCAAAAGGGTGCACAGGGCGCTCAAACACTCCCCCAAAGAGGCTCAGGGAGCACCAACACTCCCTAACAGTGGGTAGGGGAGCTCTCCTCTCCAAAATTCATTTTTTAGTGGTTCTTTCAGTGTCAAAAGGTTTGTACTCCCTATCAAGTGACTTCTCTTCTTCAAAACTAGTCTTTGGGGTGTCTTAAGTGTCTTTGTGATGTTGATAGAGGCACGACATGGGCAAGATGGCAGTATGATGTTTATGACACTTGCAACACTTGTGGTCAAGATGTGACACTTGCGGACAAGATGCGACACTTATAACACGTGTAATGATGACACTTGCGACACTATTGAAGTGAGTAATTTTGATGTGTAACAGATTGCCCCCCAAATTATGAAGTTAGAAGATGATGATGACTGAAGTACTTTGTAGACTTTTTCAAGCAAGGGTATGGACGTAGAGAAACCAGAAAAAGATGCACACAACCATCAAACAAATATTATGACATGTTTCAAAACCCAAGGCAGGCATACCTATGCTTGAGTGATAAAGACTTTTTAGGTATGGCCGCCATAAAATACACCGCGGATCCATAATTACATTGATAAAAGGTATAGCCACTGAAGATACAATGTGGATCTATACTCCCATGACCTGAACTGATCATAGCCATGAAGAATACACAGTCGATCTACGAAATGACAAGACATAGCCATGACCAATACAAAGTGGATCTATGTAATAGTATATGTGTCATAGGTCAAAAGAACTCCTTCGCAACCTAAGCAAAGTATGCATAAGAGTGAAAACTCAACCCAGGGTCTTCTTACCGATCCCGATGTAGTACGAATCTAACCATGTGAATAGATGTCCTGATGTCGAACATGGCAGAAACCACTTGATTACTGGTCAATGATGTAAACCGTTAACAAGTGCGAGGGAGATCACCATTGATGTCAATGATTCCCAAGGTACTCTAGTACATTCCAACGAGTGTGAATGGATAAGTTGAAGTCAAATATCCATGGAATCATTCGATCAGGGGTCAATAATGTAAACCCATTGTCGAACACGAGGAGGCCTGCCATTGAGGCATGCAGGTCCCAAGGTACTAACTGGTTTCTAAGTCTAGCTCCCAGATAATGTGTTGAAGTCGACAGGAATAGACTTGTCGAAGGAGGGCCTTGAAGTATTCCCCATCAATGACACGAAACGGTCACAGAGATGTAATTGGTAGATCAAATGAACATGGACTGACATGGGTATTGAAACAAGATATTTTTGATGGCTGACTCTCGAGGCAGATACTTCCCTTGAACACTGAGGCACAACAGTAGAAACTTGACATGGACCAAAACATGATAATGCATTGGATATAGTGACTTTCGCCGAGTGACCCAAAAGAGTAAAAGAAACTCAGAGGATTGGCTCAGTGCAGAGGTTCAGCAGATTTAAAATGCGTGTAAAGACAAAGTGTCGTGTTCAAGGGCGACCGTAAGAGCTACTGGTAGTGTTCTCAAAAACTGTTGGGCTTGCTTCTTTCAATTTTTCCCCCATCCAGATAGACGAGTACCTCTTTTTAATTTAATGAGCTCGAGGAGGGTAACACATGCTTGATGTAACTCACCTTTGGTAAGTTCCTCTTCCTTTGTTTAACGAACTAGAAGAAGTAAGGGTTCAGTCTCATATGAGCCCTTCAATGTATGATTGTTTAACGAGTTCAGAAAAGGTAAATTCGATTGTTTTTCATATTTAGAGAGTCTGAAAATGACTTAAAGATTACTCCAATGTTGTCCTTTTTCATAATGTTAGTCTCACAAGGCCGATAAAGAGATAAATTATCACTCAAAAGATGCCCTTTCAAACCTTGTAATGAGTGGGAAAGGAAGAAAGATTACTCGGCAATCTTTTCATGTTTAGAGAGTCTGAAAAGAGCTTAAAGACGACTCCAAGGGGTTCCTTTTTCATTTAACCATGCGAGTCCAAGAAAGAGATAAAAGTTTACCCGGTTGCATTCTCATGTATTTACAAACACGAGAAAGAACAAATACTAAGCTCGGTATGCCCCCAACTTGAAAGCTGGCGGATTAACTCCAGAATGATCATCAAAGACTGGAGACATGCCCTCCAAGCTTCAATTCATTCACCGACTTTGAGGTTGTCACCAATTTCTCTACTAGATGGAGAGAAAGGATAAGGGTGGATGAAATGAAGCTTCAAGAGAGGTGACTGTTTCATTTTTTAACGAGCTTGCTACAGAGAGGAAAACTATGCTCAAAGCTTTTGTTTCAATTTTTAACGAGCTTGCTACAAAGAAGAGAAAATATGCTCATGACCTCTGTTTCATTTTTTAACGAGCTTGCTACAGAGAAGAGAAACTATGCTTGTGACCTCTGTTTCATTTTTTAACGAGCTTGCTACAGAGAAGAGAAACTATGCTCGTTAAACTCTCTTTGATCATGGCTTCCAAGAGAAAAATGATCTGGAAGGACACCATGTCAAGGGACAAAAATTGGTCGTGGCTTCCAAGAGATCTTCACTAGATGGAAGAAAATCGCTCTGGAAGGAACACAGGTTGAGGGTTGTGACAGGGGTAAGGAGATCAGGCTCCAATAGCCCTACCGAAGAGATCACCATGTCAACTACTGAATTCAAATCATCGGAAGTCGAACGCATGGGAGATGATGGAAAATCAACATCAGGAGGGGAGATAGAGTGTATACCTTCCAGAATTTATTCATGAGGAAAAAAAGAGGATCGATGATGGTTATCATCCCGAGGTAGCTCTTCAATGCTCAACATTTCCATAATAGATTCATTAGAGGGAAAATTTGGGGAAATGTAGTCGATTGCAGACGACAAGGAACTTAACTGTGATGGCATTGAATAACTATCATGTGCCAATAGATGTTGGTCATCCGAAGAAGGATAAGTGGATTGGATAGAAACGTATGATGTTTCCGCTGGACTAAATGGCATAGTGTCACCTAGTGCATCGAATTCCAACGAACTAGGTACAATCCAAGGGTCAGATGATTCCAAAGATTGATAAGTTGTGATCGAAATCATATCGACGGTGGCAATATGATGTGTAGTTAGTGGAAGTGGTATACGGAAGGTATCCATAAGGATAGAATATTTTAGCAAGCCAACACCAATGCTTTCATATGTGATATTGTGGTCTCCCAAGAAAGGAATGTTGTTAGTAGCAGGAGTGTGAGCATTGGTCATAACACTCACCACTAAAACATAAATAAATACAACTTACATATTGTATACATTATAATTAAACCATAAGAATTAAAAATACTGAAATAACACATTTCTAAATTCAAAAGGATGAGTGCAAGGTTACATACTACAGTGATCGTTCTATGACATGTATTCCTACAAATCTTATTTCACAATGTTCCATATGGGTTTTATGGCATGGAATCTCCCTCGACCTACTCACCAAACTTGTCCTTCACATTTGGAAATTTCTAAAAAGACAACTTTATTTTGCCACATTGTTGCCGACGCACGCTCCCTACACATCCCACAGGTTGGAAGGTCCATGTCGACGCAAGATATTTCCTTTTTCCACGGCCCGAAGAACTCTAAATGGCTCTTCTATTTCCCTATCGGGAAATCTGCACCCACAACAACTCTCACGGGATCCCCTCTTTGCACTCGGGAGATCGAACTTCGCAACTTCACGAGGTCAGTGGTCGAGCGTTGGTCTTGAATCCCCAAAACCTGACAACCAGTCAACGTTGACCTTTTCCTTTTCCTATCGAGATTTCCCCTATCGTGATTTCAGCGTTTGCAATGTCAAACAACTTGTCTTGCTGACTCCCAAATCCTGATATGTTGAAACTCCGACACACTCGTGTGGTTGACCTTTCAACGGTCCTTCACTCCATCGGCACTTTGGGGTTCGCAATATCGCGAATCCGGATGTAATATGTTCAGGACTTCTCACCACGAAACCCTGATATGGCATGCCACCTATTCACCTCGCTGACTCCGTTGTGGCCCCACACAAATCCTCTTATCTCTCGAGATATCGCGTTTCATGATATCGCGATTCCTGTTGCAATACTTATGGGACTTCAATCCACGAAACCCCGATATGACCAACCACATGTAAATCCAACGGCCTCTGTGGCTTGGATCTACGGTCCTTCCTCTCCTGAGCTTAGAACCTCTTGTGAATACTCACAGTATCTCCCCTGCTCCTTTGCTAAATCTAACGGCTCATGGAAATTCGCGGATTCTCCTCTGGGAATTCCAATCGTCCATTCTTTCCTAATGATTTATACAAAATGAA
The DNA here is from genome assembly GCA_009831015.1 of Picea engelmannii. Taxonomy (NCBI): domain Eukaryota; kingdom Viridiplantae; phylum Streptophyta; class Pinopsida; order Pinales; family Pinaceae; genus Picea; species Picea engelmannii. Next base: position 335,345 of record ML790703.1, read on the forward strand.
CCAAGTATTCCTTCGTGAAAACTTGTCCACCCACACGCAAACCTACGACACCTTCTTAATTCTTCCTGGTACAACTTCTCTGCATTGCCCTTCAACAGTTTTGAAGGCTCTATCCTTCCTGAGCTTTTCCATGACTTTGCGTATTCTGGAAAACCCTTTTGCTCGCACCCTTTGCGGAAACCTTCAAACACCTCCAAGTGTTTGAAATACTTTGACTCTGTGCACACCTGCAGCAGCAGTATTTCAATACTTCGCTTAGGTTCGCAACCCTAAGACTTCACTCGCCTGCGCACTCCTTGCACGACTCCTATGCCTAACCGCACTTCTGCGTGAATGAGAACAAAAGCTAAACTACCTGAGTCCTTTGTCAACGCACTCCTTGCAGACACTTCAACTGCACTCCTTGCAGGAACTCTGGCTCAGATAGAGAAACAATTGAAACTCATTTCCTACTTCCTTTCAGACTTCAAACTCAAACATGAAATCATATACACGGCATATAAAGCAAATGCATAATAGGAAGCAAACATCCATGAGCATAACATCAATACACAAAGATCAAACAAGAAAACCATGAATTTGGATCAAACTCTTCTATTAATCCAAATATCTGTACATGGGTGTTCTTACACAGCTCTCTGCTTCTCTTCTCTATGCTCTTCTCATGCTCACTACTGATCTAATGGTACAATACACAATGAGGGTGTCTATATCCCGTTTCCCTCTTGCGCTCTAAAACTGTCTAATCTAGAATTGAATTCTACCTACTTACATTAACTACTTTAAATGCCTTCTATCTACTAAGGACGAGAGAAAATCGCTCAAGGTCCATTTATATTGTACAAGTGCGCTTCATTAAATTGCCACGTTTATGTTCGCGCCTCAACTCCAAGAGAAATTCAAAATTTGTGCTGGCTTGTCCAGTTGTCCTTCGCTTCCGCGTTGGCTCGCTTGATGTTGGCAATGCTCCTGCATCACACATGTCATGTGCGTTGATCCTTTATACACTGCCTCCACCTACCTCATTCTAGCCTCGTCCATAATAACTCTGGACAATAGGGATCAAATTTTATCATAGATCAGGTTATATCCAAGCTAGATCTGGGATTTTAACGCTAAGAAGAGAAGTAGGAAGGAATTGTTGGACTCTTGTGTGCAGGGAGCAGGTTGTAGAGACTGGAGCTGGAACTTTAGGACTGCAACAACCAGGACATACAAAGGACAACCTTCAAGAAAAGGTATGCCATTCCATTGTTTCTTAGTTTAATTGTGAATCACATATCTTGAGTCTAAAGGAAAGTCATAGAAGTCTAGCCCACTTCCTGTCTAGGATCAGTAGGCATATCTTAGGGAGACTGTTATGAGAAATATTACCCTACGAACAGGTTAATCTCCCCTTAGCCAGGTTTTCTTCGGCTAAGACAGAATAGAGAAAGTGGACACTAACATACCTTGCTTTTCTGTATTCACACATGAAAATGAGAAGAAGGAAAAGGAAATAAGAGTGCACCTTTTGTGAAGGTTTTCCTTGTTTCTCCTTGTTTCTCTAGCATTGGATTGAGCCTTAGCTCGAACTCGATCTCCATGCACTTAGATAGAATGATCTTCCTCTTCTACTTCTTGCACAAAGTTAGATGAAAGAAAATCTAACTAAATGAAACAAGCATAAAAAATCACGTGTAAAGTAAATGAGACAGAAGTATGGGAATACGCCAAGATTATATTTATGAGAAACAATGGATACTTACAAACATGTTGATGTGATGCAAGATTTCCTCCAAGCTTCTCCTTTCCAGCACCTTACACCACCTAACGATAATGAGAATGATTCTGAACTATCTCTGAATATCTCAAGAACATAGGTTTCATACTCTCAATACTCTCCACTTTACCTTTGAGTGGCCTCCTCATATAGAAAATGAAGGCCCAACCACCATGGACTATTTTAGGAGTATGGTTTATTGGAAGATTGGTTATTTTCATTGATGTCAACCCTAGTCATGGGTTTTGGACCGCAATATTGATGAAGGTATTTGGACATGAAGGAAAATGCACGTGCAGATACAACACCCATGGATGGATAGTATGCATCATGTTGTTTCCGGTGGTATGTGGCACATCACGTGGATCCTTGTTGGCACAGGGGTAGACCCATGGTTCAACACTACAACAACGCACCAACAAAACCCTAACTACCGACCCTTTTGGCAACACCTACGAAGCAGATGAAGTCTCACCTGAGGTAGAGGCAGGGGTGGTTGCAGGACTCCAATGTCTGCAACCTTAGCTAGGACACATATTTGTGATTGTCACACTTTAAAAAAGCACTTAGTAGTTATATTTCATCAATATTTTCCTTTATCTTGCAATGCAGATAAACCCTAATAACAAAATGACGCAGTATTCACATAGATCTAATATAACCAATCACTAAGCACATCAACATAAGTCATATCTAACATTCATTCACATTATTCAGCACTATGCTATCATATCGGATTCATCTAACATACATTAGCGCACTAAGGATTTAATCACATAAACAAGAGAACACCCAAAACACACAAAGAAACCACAACACATGATATACGTGGTTCACCCCCTCCCTGGGGCTACGTCCACCAACTCATATTCTCTTTATTATATTATGTCAATCATCTACATGCACTGAGCCACAAGATCCTACTTCACATGGGACGGGAGATCTGCATGCACTTCGCCAGATCCTCCTTCCCTGAGCTAGGTTACAACACTAAGCCTTTACACAATCCCTTACAATTACTTGCACTTAGCTCTGCAAGTATTACATAGTATGCACAAAGCGTTCAAGACCATTCACACTTAGTTCATTAGCACTAAGCCTTCATTCACTACTACTTACATTGCCTAGCTTTCTATTTATACATTACAAAATCGGGCCTAAGCATGGGTAAACCCATGGGCCGACATTCTCATACCCATTACATAATCCTGAATCCCAAAAAAGGGCCCTAAAAGGGATCGAGATCCTGCAATCTCCGCTTCTTCTTGCGCTCTGCCTTCAATAGCCTGTCGAAGTCCCAAAAATAGGTCTAACATGACCAAGGATCCTCAAAACTTGGTCAAGGGCCAGCAGGCCCCCAACACTCACCTGTGACTCGTCCTGAGTCACTCTACTCTAGGTAGCTCTGTTTCAAAATCTCGATCTTGGCTCGAGCTGCTTCGACTTGTTGCTTTTCCACGACCTTCTATTCAACTAACTCTTGGATAACAACTTCATTGAAAGGTCCCTCTAGGCGGTGTTCTGTTGTAGTGATGACTTGCTCTAGTTCTACTCCTTGGCCTTTGATCTCTATGAATAATTGGCAAGCCTCATCCTATATAGGTTGGAGCCTCTGAGTCACTTCCATGACTTTTCTCTGAATGGTATGGATCTAATGTTGGGCAGTGTGCTTCTCTTAGGATCGCGTCATCCTTTCAACAGCTGACAGGGGCTTCAACTGCGCCTGTATTGTTTCTTCTCGATACTTTGCCTCTTGGAGCTACGACTCCAGTGCCTTCAGTTCTGGATTCACAGTGAGTTTCTCATAGGTCTGGGCACTATGATCACTGAGTTACTTACATTCCATGGTGAGGGATTTGATTCGCTCAACTACAATTCGAGCAGTTACTTCTCTTTGATCCCTCACAACCTGCGGGGTGTTGGGCACTATGCAGAGCTCTAAGTATGTTATTCGTTGTTGTATTTGTTGGATAGCTTCTGTGAGATTCTCTACTTGATGTGGGATTTAATATTCTTCTTGTGGATCTAAGCCTGTCACAAAGAGAAGTTCTTTGTTGACTGCTTCTTTCACTTTGAGTTGATCGGCGAGCAACTATTCTTTTTCTTGTTGAATATGTGTTTTCTCTTTTTCAAACTTCATCTGGAGAGCAACCTTCTCCTGCTCTGCAAGTCGGCATTGTTCTACAAATACTCCCTGTACTTTGTTGAAGGCTTGGGTGGCTTGTTATGTTTCTTCTTATGCACAACGAAGGTGAGCTTCAGTCGCATCAGCTAGTCGGCGGAGTTGGGTTGGCTCATCTACCAACTCTAGTTCTCCCAATGGTAGGGGCACAGTGGAAACTGCGCGACTAGACTGAAGGGCTTGCTGTACCCCTCGGAGTTCGGCCTCAATTATGTCGTACATTTCCTCCTTCTTGGCTTCTTGTTTCTCCATGATTTCCCGTGAGGCGTTGTTTAGGGCTATGATGAAGTCAAAATCATTAGTAGTGAGTACAGTCTGCATCTTGGTCATGATGGCTCTGGATTTCTTTCAGGAAGAAGGTTTTGGGGGAGAAACCTTCCTCTTCTTCAGGGGATCGATCTCATCTCTAGGTGGTGTTACTTCGCCTTGCCTCTGCTCATCTTCTTTTCCATTTATCTCTTCTTCTTCTTCATCACCCCCTCAGTCGAGTGATACTGAGGCAGTCTTTTCTGAGGTGCTGCTTAAGTTTTGTACCTCTTCGTTCTTCTTCCTTCTGCTGGGTCCAGGTGTATCATGTTATTTTTGCATGGTCTTCGGGTTGTCGGGGTCAGACATATCTACAGGGTCTACGGGAATAAGGAGTTATGTCGACCAGTCCTTAGTGATCTCCTCAAGGTCCTCTTCCATGAGCTTGTAGTACTACTAAAGCTCCTCCTTATGTTCATCTTCTCGCACTATAATATAGATGAAGTGTCGATCTGTGCAGAACTTCATCAGGGGTCGGAACCATTGCAGGGTGTTCAGAGTCATGCGAGGTTCAGCTTCGATGGCTCTCTTCAACTAGAGGTAATATGTATGAAAAATTGTGTTTGAATGCCATTGCTTACTCATATCACTCGAGTACCAGAGTGTGGTGAACTTCGCAACAAGCAACTCAAATGGCTCGATGTACGACAAGGTCGCACCTTCCGGTATTTACCAAGAAACAAACACGATGAGGATCAGGAGCCAGCTAAAATGGAATTCATAGCCCTGATCCTGTGCTTCGCGACATTCCATTTCAAGATGATTAACTAGGTACTTCACCTAGTTCATCTGTAGACCTTCCACACACTTCCCTATAAGTTCAATGACAAATCTTGTGACCTGTGTGGGTCGATTCTTCCTTACTAGATTTCCTGCAATTAATTGGCATGCTAGGCGCACTGCGCCATTCTAGATGGAAGATACCTTGTAACCTTGCATCCCCTTCTCAACATCTTTGTATGTATCCTTGATATTCTGTGCTAGTGCACGATCTGTGGCTTTTCCTGGATAGAAGTCCTACGGATCAAGTCCTTGCAATACTCAATCCTATGATCCTATGGATCATCATCGGATCGACTGTGATATGGTGGTCTAGCCATAAGTAGCCTCCATGGTAACATGAAAGTAGTAGCTTGACACGGGCATTCACTTCCTGGTGCCTTCCGAAGTGTGGGATTTTCATTACATTCAGCAGGGTGGATTGTGCGAGGTTCATTGTCAACGACTGGGGGATTATCTTCAAATTCTTCCCCTTTATCTTGGTCAAGTATTTATATGGGGCGAGCATACTATGGTTCTTGAAATCTCTGAGGTTGAAGTCGTTGAACTTCAATGTTGCAATCTTGTCCTGTTGTGCTCTTACTACGCGTATCCCCTTCGAGAGGTACGCAGTAACCATGGTGTACTCAAAATCTCTTGGCACACTATCTCGACTCACCACGTCAGCCAGAGGCAGGATGTAATTGAGAAATATGGTCGGGATCAACTTCACATTTGCTAGTTCATATCTACGCTTGGTTCTCTTCTCTGGTGATGGTTGGGATGGCATAGATCTGCAAGAAGTCAACGGAGAGGCTTGCACTCCTCTCGTCGACGATGCTTGTACACCCACAAACATTATTCTTTCAATGATGAGGTCAATGAGAACTTATTCGACAATTTTCTCTGCAGCGTTGAGCTCATCCGACATGCATGCTCGTGGTTTAATATCTCGTGTTTGAAGAGTAACTACTCAATGCAAAAGGATGGATGGTGACAGTGAGATGATCATTGTGAGAAATCAACTAATCTGCGGGCTCAGATAATCACGGTTGGCAAAAGTGTTCTCGGTGCAATGCCCGATGAAATAAGTAGATAAATCTATAACAGATCTCTCAAACGGGTGAGAAGCCTTCATTAATTTAGTTTTGTCCATTACGGTGCGGTCCCAATGGTCTGATGGTGAGCTTTCTAACCATAAATGCCTTTCTACCCATTTGGGGTGTCGGTCTAACGGTTATATTGTTCCCAACGGCTATATTGCTTCGCTATGGCAAGGTGTCATGTGACGTTGTTCTGATATCCTAGCGAAGTTCCAATTTTGCAAATTTTCCTTATGCGAAGTTCCCTCTGGAACCTTCTGTAACTTTTTTATCTTAGTTCTCTTCTTACTTAGTTTTCTAGCCTTCTTTCCAGTGAGCTTCATCTTGGTATTTATTTTTCCATTATGATTCTTATCTCCTCTTGGCATAGTGACTTTGTGTTGTTGAGATTCTTTTCTAGGATTCAAGGGTAATACTTATTCTTTATCTAGGGTAGGTATTTCAATCTTCTGCGAGTGTTCTTGTGTTCTTGCAACTTTGACATCCAAGTCGATGGTGTTAAATAGATTTTCTTTGTTCTTATTTTCTTCAATCAAGTGTGTGATCCTCCTAGTCATGAAATCTTTTAATTCTTGTTTCTTCTGCTCTAAGACTTCTTCTTCCTTCCTTCTAGCCTGATCTCTTTCAATCCAAGGTTTTCCTAATAATATAGCAAATGGAGCGTTGTGCTCAATAAATTTAACAACCTCAAAATCTTCCTATGTCGAAGTTCCATTGGCATTCATAGATATCTGGATGAGCTTTCCACATAGAGTTATCAGTTTTCCTCTGAATAATCTTATTCCTCCCAATGAAGGAATCATAGCAGGCTTCCCTAAAATTTCCCAAGTTCTTTCTGTCAGGATATTCACCTGTGTTTCCTTATCCAGAACAAAGTCAATGTCGAAGTCTCATATTCTTGCTTCAATGCACTCTTTTTCTTTGAAGATCTCTGATAAGATGATATGTCGGTGGTTATTCAGGGTTTCTTTCATCTGTAGCAATACTTTCTCTGATTCTTTTTGGGGTTCTGCCATAATCTCATTTTTTGGATCTGCCTTAGGGTTTTCTTGTCTCAGATTCATTATTTCAAGCTTAACAATCATTCTAGGGAAATTTAAAACTTCATGGTCCATAGCTTTACAACAGAGACAACTAGGTCTTCTACCAGGGCATTCCTTAGCCAGATGTCCCAGTCTTCTACAACTTTAACAAAAGGTTAATCATCGTTTTCTTTTAAATGATCCCCAACCTTTCTTATACTGCACACTAGGATCATAGTAGCTAACCTACAAAAAAATCTTTCTAGGATCCTGCATCCATTTGTTAGTCCAAACATTCTCTCTATGCATAGGTATGACATATCTTTCACTATTCTTATCAGATCTACTCATATCAAATATTCTTTCATCTATCAGTGCCCTAGCTTTCAAGCTAGGACAAATCTTATCAAACATACCTAGATCCATACTTTAGAAAAAAAAATTCCCACTAATCTTATCTTCAGCAGAGCACAAAGCTTCCAGATCTAAAACTTTTTACTATTCTTACCTTTATCAAAGCATAGAGCTTGCAGATCTTACCTCTTTAAAAAAAAATTCTCACTTTTACCTTTCTCAGAGAACAAAGATTTCATATCTTACCTCCTTTCTTCAGATTTGACCCTTCTTCTTGGCACAACGCTTCACAGGTCAAGTTGAATGTTGCGCACTAGGGCAACAAATCTATGCACAGAGCTTTCACATTTTCAGATCGGATCTTCGCACAAAAATTTTTCTTCCTCAGTTCCCAACAATCATAGTTTCAGGTCCTGACAATGGAACCATTTGTTGGCACAGGGGCAGACCCAACATTCAATGCTACAACAATGCACCAACAAAACCCTAACTACTAGCCCTTTCGGAAACACCTACGAAGAAGATGAAGTCTCACCTGAGGTAGAGGCAGGGGTGGTTGCAAGACTTCAGTGTCTACAACCTTAGCTAGGACACAAATATGTGATTGTAACACTTTAACAGAGCACTTAGAAGTTACAGTTCATCAATATTCACCTTTATCTTACAACGTAGATAAACCCTAATAACAGAACGATGCATTATTCACACAAATCTAATATAACCAAGCACTAATCACATCAACATAGGTCAGATCTAACATTCATTCAAATTATTCAGCACTAAGCTATCATATCAGATTCATATAACATACATCAGCGCACTAAGAATTTAATCACATAAACAAGAGAACACCCAAAACACACAAAGCAACCACAGCACATGATATACATGGTTCACCCCCTCCCTGGGGCTACGTCCACGAACTCTTCTTCTCTATATTATCTTCTGCCAATCATCTACATGCACTGAGCCACAAGATCCTACTCTGCATGGGACAAGAGATCTGCGTGCACTTCGTCATATCCTCCTTCCTTAAACTAGGTTACATCACTAAGCCTTTACACGGTCCCTTACAATTACTTGCACTTAGCTCTACAAGTATTACACAGTATGCACAAAGCGTTCAAGACCATTCGAACTTAGCTCATTAGAACTAAGCCTTCATTCACTACTACTTACATCACCTAGATTTCTATTTATACATTACAAAATTGGGCCTAAGCATGGGTAAACCCATGGGCCGACATTCTCATACCCATTACATAATCCCGAATCCCAAAAAAGGGCCCTAAAAGGGGCTGAGATCCCGTGATCTCCGCTTTGTCTTGCGCTCCACCTTCGACAACGTATCGAAGTCCCAAAAATAGGTCTAACATGACCAAGGATCCTCAAAATGTGTTCAATGGCCAACAATCCTCATGGTTGAGGAGAAATGAATTTTTGAAGATGACAAAGTGAATTGAAGAAGGAAGTACATGTAGGCCCTAAAGATAATTAAAGAAAAGAATTACAAAATAAGAAAGTGTCAGGTCAGCTCTAATGTTAAAAGGAAGTGACATAAATGGTATAAATACATATCATTATACATTCATTTTATACATAAGTCTAATTTTAGAGGAAATCAGAAGTAAAGAAGGTCGTATTTCAAGGGAGGATGAAGTATTTTGGTGATGTGTTCTAAGGTATGTTATTTAAAGGCCATCTTACCATTTTCACTATAACGTTTTTTTTTAGAACGATTTAGATGGTGCAATTTCTATGGTATTCAGAAGACATATCAAGGTACCTGTGGTAAAATTTTCAGCTCTTGATTCGCTATAATTATGGAGATACACTCTGTGGAAGATAGGGTTTTTGACCAGTCCTGAAGCTAGTCATAAACAGGTGTTCCAGGTAAAACAGTCATAACTTCTTCATAGAGAATCCAAATGAACTGAGACCAATTTCATTGGAAAGAGTATGGACTTTAATTTCTTGTGTGCAAGTTTAATAATCTTATGTTAAATATTGAGCGTGGGGCATTCTGTACAAGTTTGCTCTCCTGAATAAACCCGAATTGAATAAAGACTAACATTCTCTCTATAAATTATTTTTGGGGATGATTCAAGGAGTGAAACTTGGAGGAGTTTTAGATAATGCATTGAGTAATATTATCTATAGAATCAGAGTATTCCAATAATTTAAGAGTTATAGAAGTTGAAAAAGTCTCAGGAAGCATTATCAGGCTCTATGTGATGGTTGGTTGATGGTGATGATTTAATGTAAAGTTTTATTTTATCTCATATATTCTTGGGTGGAATGAAGGGAAAAGGATGGAGAGGTCAGCCCTCTCTTCATATTGGAGGAGTGTATCTTCCTCTTGGAGGTTTATCCCTCCCTTTATATTTGGAAATTGTAGCTACCTTTGGAAGTCATTACTTCCCTTGCACAATAACTATTGATTATTTCTCATATATTGTGCATGGTGTATTGTGGTGTATTGGTGTAACTCTTATACTATTGTTCATTTATCATTGGATATAATTGAATGGTTTAAGTATAATTTGAAAATGTTTTTAAATTGTACTTGATACTTATTCAACCCCCTCTTAGTATCAATAATTGGTATCAGAGCGGGTTACCTTCAATACAGTTTAACCATTGGAAGGAAGATCCTAAGAAGAAATGGAAGACAAAATTCCAAATGGTATTCCACCATTTGATGGAAGAAATTTTGAATACTGGAGTAATAGAATGGAAACTTACTTGAAATATCTTTGGGCAGATGTTTGGCTCTCAGTTGCTTCAGGATACAATGCTTTAAAGAAACTAGAGACTGCAACTTAGAAGGAAGCAAAAAGGAGCAACAAATTGGCAATAGATACCATCATGGATGGATTGACAGATTCAGTGAAATCCAAGATGGGATCATGTGCATCATCAAAAGAGATTTGGGACAAGCTACAAGACCTTTATGCAAGGGAAGAAGTAGAAAAAGAAGAATAAGTTGAAGCAAATTACAACATCTCAGATTTCAAAGAAGCAAATAGAGGTCAGTTCTTTTGCTTTAATTGTGAAGGAGTAGGACATGTTGAATTTGAATGTCCTCATCCAAGGATTGAAAGAGATGACACTGAAGAAGAAAAGTCCAATGAAGAAGAAGAAAATCATGAAGCAGAAATTATTCAACAAGAAGATGAGAATCTTAAAAAATTGAAGCATGTTGAGATTGAAAATAACAAGCTCAAAGACATGCATAGAAAACTAAGAAGTGAATTGGGT
>ML790703.1:348173-360038 GCA_009831015.1 Picea engelmannii
TGCATGGTGTATTGTGGTGTATTGGTGTAACTCTTATACTATTGTTCATTTCTCATTGGATATAATTGAATGGTTTAAGTATAAGTTGAAAAGGTTTTTAAATTGTACTTGATACTGATTCACCCCCCTCTCAGTATCAACATGGTTGATGATATAGCTCAACTAATTAGGATCTTCAGGCTAGGATCAAATAGATAGATAGGACTCAAATCCCTTTGGCCCAAGAAAACTCCAACCTCCTGGAACCTTCCCTCCAAAAAAGGTGGAATTGGTTGTAACCAAATTGACGCTCCCCAAAAGCTTAGCATAGAGTGTCACTGACGCTCCCCCACAGTTGAGCAGGGAGTGTCACCAAGGGACTAACAGTCCCTATATATGGGCAGGGGGGCGTCAATGCTAAAAAATGGTCAAAAACTCAAGGTAAAAAGTGTTTTTTCAACCTTCAAATGATGAGTTTTCTTCACCAATTTGTCTAGGGAACATGATAGACACTTCCACATGATGAAAAAGTGTATTTAGGACTCCATGTGGTGGGTTTTCTCCCCCAAATTGTCTAGGGAACATGAACAACACTTCCACAATTGCGATATCCAATTACGACACTTAGTAAAATATAAGTGTGACACTTAGGAATGTGGAAAATCAACACCTACATAAGTGATACATAAGTGTGACACTTAGTAGAATATGATACATAAGTGTGTCACTTAGTAGTGTGGAAATTTGGTGTGTAATAGAGACCTTACTATCCACCCATGAGATTTTCTACATAACATCAATGCTTCTCTGTGAGTCTTTCTAGTCATTCATGCAAATCTACTAGGAATTTCACCTAGAAAATATCATGTAGGCACTCCAACAAATATCTATCTTTAAACCTTGCAACATCTTCTCCTACATAGGAACTTTCTTGTCATGAAAGCTCATGAACTCTTTCTTCTATCTAGTCTTGAATTTTGACCTTCACCAACCTTCACTACGTCTCTATTACATTGCATTAGTTAAGGTTTTAGCAACAAAACCATATTGTTGGATCTATGATAGAACCAAGGTCCATATAAGGTGTCCAATGCAGGCATGATATAGTCTAGCATGTTGACATATTCAACCTTCCAAAACAATTTGGTCTCACCCGAGGACCGAGGTATGTATGATGGATGTCATGTTAGTAATTTGTAGAGTATTGAAGATTTAACAGGGCTATGTATTACATTATCGATTCCTTAATTGCATCCATTCAAGCCAACAAAACTAAAGGCATGCACAATAAAGAAAACAATATACAAATCATCCAAATACATCACAAACACATAGACCTGAATAGAACAACTCCTCATTGTATTAGCAAATTAATCATTATAGAACAATTCATGTGCATAAATCATAACAGAGCATAATGCTTCATGACTAGCTCAAAACTCTCAAAACCATCACTAACTCATATATTCAACAACTCTCTCAAATTCATTACAATCCTCATACATATATGCAACTGAAGTGGTTACAGAACATTCCTTAATACATTGAAAGATATGCTAGTTATAACCCACTCATACAAAAGGATATGTGCCTTTTAGAAAGATGTGCAGAGGGTCGAAGAGACTAAGCATAAAGGATTTATAAGACGACTCCTTGGACTTCATGTATTCAAGCTTCTAGTCATTTGTGGATTCATCTTCTACTAAACTCATCTTTGCTCCAATACTTACTTAAAACTTGGCCACAACAATTAGGACCAATGTTCATAACCTTGATAGTGAAAAGGGGATTTGACTTACACAAAAACCCCTTAGCATAAGCGCATTTGTAAAATTGTGATACAAATGAAGTTGAAGATAAACACCACTACTTTTTAAGATGTCCTACCCTTAATAAAAGACATAATTTTACCCAATTCCATAGCTTAATTTACCTTTAAATTTTTGTAAACTCTTACTAAAACCATAATAACCTTGGGGCTTTCATTCCTACTATATTCAAATATAAATAATAATAATAATAATAATTATTATTATTATTATTTGTTTCATAAATCTTGTTGATTTTATAAGTTAATAAACATCATTATCATTATATTATGATATTATTTAAATTTTAAATAAAATAAAAATAAAAAATCAATAATTATATATATATTTTTAAATATTTATGAACATATTTTAATAATTAAATAACTAAAATGTCAAACATCCTCTAATACAAATTTGAAACTAAGATGAAAACTAAGAATTACTCCACTATCATCATGGTATATGCATCTCCAAGTAATAATAAATACCCACCTATTCAAATAAGATTTATTAGAAAAATAAACATTCAAAGAAGATAAACTTGGACTGAAACAGTTTTTAGCAGACTTTACTTCTTATTATTAAGAAACGAATTCACTTTCTTATTATTGTTAAGAAACAAATTCACTTTCTTATTATTATTTAGAAACAAATTCACTTTGTTAAACATTAAGAAGTAACTTTAAAGTTATTTGTGAATAGAGAATTATTCTGAATTAAAGCAAAATATAAAACTCAATTTTATGAATATTGACAAACTATTTATGGGAGTAATCATTTAGTATTTCAACATTTTAAATTGATGTTGTTTAAATTTTTTATGTTTTAGTATTTTTAAGTGAATCAGAAATATAAATCTGAATGAAATCACAATTTCATGTTATTTAAATTGCATTTTTGAATACATAAATGAATTAGTATCTTCAAAAACTTTAGAAGTATTAAGATTATACAGGCTTAACCATTAAATCTGTAAATCCAACAATTTCTTACTAAATTTCAAATAAAATTAACTAAATAATATCCCAGAAAAGAAAATGTAAAACTTTTAAACTACTTTCAAATTTATATAACTTACATATTATATATTAAATAAATATAACTTACATATTATATATATTATAATTAAATTAAAAATAGTTTAAAAAAACACATTTCTAAATTCAAATGGATGAGTGCAAGGTTACAGTGACCGTTGTGTGACATATGGGTTTTATGGCACGGAAGCTCCCTCGACCTGCTCGCCAAACCTGTCCTTCACATTTGGCAATTTCAAAAAAGACAACTTTCTTTTGCCACGTGTCCTGTGCGTTGATCCTCTATACACCGCCTCCACCTGCCTCATTCCGGCCTCGTCCACCAGGTTTACAGCTGTTCTGCCATATCCGATCTGATCGGATTTCGATAAAAATTTACAGCTGTTCTGCCACATCCGACCTGGTCGGATTTTCATAAAAATTTCCGTGGTGGATTGTTTGAAGTATAGATGAAATTATCAAAGTAACATTAAAATTTTCAAATGTATCAGGGGTGGTGGCGCAGTTGGTTAGCGCGTAGGTCTCATAGCTGTCTTTGAGGAATCCTGAGGTCGAGAGTTCGAGCCTCTCTCACCCCAATTTTGTGCTTTGGAGTTCTAATTGAACAAGGATTCCCTGGCACCGAAAACCTGAAGTTAAGACTCACGGGTAGGACTTCGTAGAGTTCATGTAAATATGAAATAAGCAAATTTAGGAATTAAGTTTTTCTTTGTTTTTTTTTTTATGAGATTAGATTTATTTTAATTTTGAATTTATCAAGTGTCTATAGGGATCAAATTTTTTGAGGTGCAAACTTTTAAACAAGAACATTCATTGTAAGAATGGTCATTGTATTGAGAAGTGTTGGACATTACATCCACAATTTCGTCCGAAGAAGAACCAAGATGTAAAAACACTTACAAGAAGACATGTAACAACCTAAGATGAAATTGATAATCTTGCTGAGAAATTTGAGAAAAAATTATTTTTGGTGTCTTGTCTCAATAATATAGTGTATGAAGACATCGAAGTATGATTCATGGATAGTGGTTCATCTTGCCACATAACAGGAATGAGATAAATATTCCTTACTTTCTCAGAAATTGACAGAAATTGCTATGTAGGATCTGGGACTAACACTAGACATGCAATGAGAGGAGTTGGATATGTAAGATTGTAGCTTGAGTCAGGAGGATTTTTGGGGATAGAACATATGTTATGTTCCATAATTGAAAGTAAACTTACTCTCAGTTTCAACATTCAAAGATGAAGGATATGGAGTTACATTCCAGGATGGACATGTACTCATATATTTAGAGGAAGGTACTCATGGCACAACAATGGTGCTTGGTGTCAGAAAGGAGAGATTATATAGGTTGTTTGGACAACCTGTAATTGGATCCAATGATTTCTTGAATTCAATGTTAGATTCAATTTCAAATTCAAATTTAGTGTCAGAGGCATTGTCAACAGCATGAAGCTATTAGACTCCTTCCAGTACTATTGGAGGAATGAGTCCATGAAGAAACCACCTATCCCTTCCATAGATAGGTATCCAAGAAGATTCCATCTTGGAAAAGCAACACTTATGTATATTTGTAAATAGAGAAGTTAGCATGCATATATAAATAACTTCTAAATTATATTTCCATTGTTGTAATAGAAGGCTTATTAACCACTCTTAGAGAATTTCAAGAGTGAGAGGAATCTTGTAGGAATTTCTATATAGCCACTTTTTTAAGAATATTGAGAGTGAGAGGAATCTTGTAGGGATTTCTATATAGCCACTTTTTGAAGAATATTGAGAGTGAGAGGGATCTTGTAGGGATTTATAAAGATTTTTTTGGCAACAGTGTAGACAATTATTGTAAAGTTATCTTATTATCAGCTTATGAATTGCATATAGATCTAATTTCCTAAGTAATATCATTCTTGTTTTGAAGTACCAAAGATGAAAGAATAGAAGAATGCAGTATTGGAACATGTAGATTGAGAGCGGGAAGAGCATCAATATCTTCCTAGAGCTGCTAAAGAAATAGTCTTCTTTGTGTAAAGATAGTAAGTGGATACTTATAAGTATGACATGTAAGATGTATGTTTTATGCTATAAACATCTCCAAGATGTCATGCTATGTTCATGTAAGATTTATACCTTGTACAAAAGCAAGTTAAACGGTACAAATGTTTGTGGAAAACATGCTTAGATTTTTCTTTCAGGGAAGGAGAGAAGGAAGTGAATAAGAAGTTCATTTAGAGACTCCAACAGATACATCAAGCAGTACAAGAACAATTAAGCCAAGATGGGCGAGGCATAAATCAACATTCGACTTGGTTTCATGATTGTCGAGAAGAACTATGTTCAGCAGAAGAAGGAGATGGGAGTGAATGTTGAGTTCAAGATTCAAATCTAGATGTTGCGGAGAAGAGAGTCAATGAGAAGACTTTTGTGATGAAGTGACCAATGAGACAGAAACCAAAGCTAGAGATTTATCCACGAACCAGAGCCAGAGACAGAGTTATTTCCAAAGATCCAAAGTCAGTCATGTTTCCAGAGAAAGCAGACAGAAGTACATTAATCTAGATTGGTTTTCTTGATCTTTTGAAAGTTGAAGAAGAAGATCAAATCTGTATCCAAGATAAAGATCCAAGATGGAGATTCAAGACAAGGATTAAATCCAATATGGAGATCAGTCAAAAACATTCCAGCAAGGTGAAAGAGTGAAGAAGTTTTATCATCACTAAGTTTCTAAATAAAGTTCATTTTATCAAGGTGGAAGAGTGAAGAAGAGTTATCATCACTAAGTTGTTGAAATAATCCATACTTTTGGAGGTCCAAAAGTTCTTCAGTGGGAAAGTGTGATCCAGGAGGATCCAAAATGATGAAAAAATGATCATCTCAAATGATCTTGAAAATGACTTCATTGCGTACAGCTCGACACGAGCTTTTCAATGGTGCAAGAATCGCCTCAAATGAAGGTCGTATGAGAAATTTATGGCTCTTTAAAGTTTTGGAAAAACATGGTCAAGAGACCAAAAGGGGGTGCTACGTGGCACCATTAGAAGGGGACACATAACATTTGTACATGCATACGGTATTGATATGGCAACCCCACGACATAACACACGGCAGGTGGCACACTGAGTTTGCAGTCAATACGAGGTGAAATGACAACCATACAGTTCGATGTGGACCAATCAACATTGGGCATGTGGCATGGTCTGCACAGGTGGACGAATGAGAGACTTCCACGTGGCAGTGTCCCATTGGATGAATATGGTTAAGGAGGAATAAAATTTTGTTGTGAGCCCGGAGGATCGAACCCATGTCTCACGCTTCATAACCCAATGACTTACTACTAAACTAAACTAACTAACTAAATAAAACAAACAAAATAAACTAAACTAACTAAATAAAACAAACTACTAAATAAATTAAACTTAAAACTAATATAAACTACTCTAATTATTCTATATACAAACTACTAATTACTATTACATTAACTCTAATAACTAACTATCTAATTTACTAATTGAATTACAACTTATTCACAAATATACAATATCTACAACTTGCAGATTTGAATAAAACCTGTAAAACTTGTTTGCTATCTGCCCTAAGACAGCTAGGGATATTTTTGATTTTTATGATTTTATGAACAAGAAATAAAACTTACTGAAATTAAACGATCTAATATACTAAACACACATAAATCTAACTAAACGTATACCTAAACTAAACTACCAATGAACAAACAGATGACAAACTGACCTGGAAACGCTCCTAATTTGTCCTGTGTATGATGACTTCGAAGGTGGTGGGAGGAAGGAAACTCGCACCAGTTTATCCAGAAGCTTCTCGTAAACGATAGGTTGCGCTGCTCTTTGAGTTGTTTACATGACAAACAAGACATAAAAGATCATAACAATTATATGATTTATAAATCTCTGCAATAAGGGAAACCTGTTATGCAAAAACTTATATTTAATAATTCAAATTATGAAGAAGAGAAATCTGTCGTTCACAACCTAAACTAAGCAATTTCTATGTTTTTTTTTAAATATTAGAAGAAATCAGATATGGATTACAGTGATAAAATTATATCATTTGCAAAAGATTAAGATAGCTAAAGTAGTCATTAACCCAATACAAATTGATATACATAACATGAAACAGAATATTGATATCATGAGAAGCTAAAGCTGTAACAAAACACCAAATTCTGCCTCAGTCTGTATTAAAATTCCATATGCTTGTTCTCCCATGAATGAGGATGTCCATTATTACAAAAATAATAAGTATATATAAGTCTTTCCACAGGGTAAAACCTCCCTGTGGATAAGATCAAACTGTTTACATAATCTGGGAAGATATTCCCAAAATCAACTAAACTAGGAAACTAAAATGCAAGTAAATATCTCAAATATTCTCTAACTGCTCATCATATCCAATGCAATTTCGAATTTATCAGCAATAAACCAAAATCAACAAGTTAGAAAGATATTTCATTAGCAAACCAATAAAAATCTAATCCTACGGACTTAGCTACAGAATCATCTGATTCTGTAGCTAGTCTAAAATAACATACAGGATCAGAATCGAAATCAAATCAAATCTTTTTTTAAAATAATTTAAAACCAATTTTCTTCCAATGATCATTTAAAACGAATCACTAATGATTTTATTATTAAACATTAAAAAGAATCAAAAGTGATTTAATCGAAACAGGGGTAAGAATACTTTGTTTCACTGTCACCATAAAATCGGGTCAAACAGTAACAAGACTGTTTCATATCCAAATGAAATAAAAAAGGAGTGATATCGTATGCGATACGATCTAATCCAACACAACCATTTACCACTTGTTATAGCCATAACAATATAGAAAAAGATTCATATCGTTTAATCAGACTCAAAGATAGAAAGACTGTTTCAATTATGGGTAAATGAAATTATATATAACAACATCAGTCAAACAAATTTTGTCATAAATTTTGATCGTTGATCCTTGCACAGTCAACAGACAGGCTTGACTAATTTTGGTCACAATCAACAGAAATTATAATTGCAGACTGGGCAAATAATCGAACCAAATCATGACTGAGTTCAATTATAGAAATAAATCGTGAATCTGGATATGAATCAAATTCAAACAGAGTATCTATAGCCATTACGAATCCAATCGATAACATGGTAGAACTAACAGTAAACCAATGCGTATTAACTGGCTGGGTATAACCGTAATGAATTGAATCTATCCATGATTTGGATGCATATTAACAGAATCATATTGAAAATAGTTTGAATTGTATTCCTGTTGGTCGAAAATCATATGGGATATAAAACCATAACAATTAACCATATCAAAATTATTGCCAATCATATCATATACATTACAACCAAATCGAATCGGAATGTGATTGTGTTTGAAACTGAATATGAGAAACAACTCCTGTTTAAAATAGATACAAACGACTTCAATTGACAACAGAGAATCCATTTTAGCTAAATCAAACAAATCAAATCCACACCGAGATCAATCAAATCGATGAAAAATCCAATCAAAACTAAACTGGGAAAACGATCTTCCATCTAGTCAAAACAAAACTATGTATAGAATGCATATAGTGTGACAGAGAAAATCAATGTTGTGAACAGAGCTATTTGAAACCGAATTCGAATTCATTATATAAACAAGAATTATTTACAAAAATTGATTGATATCAAACATACCTGTGTGATGTCAAAGCTCAAATTATGCCAACTTAGAATTCACGACCGCTATAGCTGATTCCACATTTTTAAACAAGATAGAGCCAGTCGTCCTTTGTTTCTTATCAGAGGCTTGAAGCTTAGCCTTTTGACTAGTAAGAAATGCAACTTGGTCCTCCAAAGAATGAATTCTCGACTGCAGAATTGGCACATCAAGATAATATCTCTCTAACCACGAGCTGCA
This sequence comes from Picea engelmannii, assembly GCA_009831015.1. Classification (NCBI taxonomy): domain Eukaryota; kingdom Viridiplantae; phylum Streptophyta; class Pinopsida; order Pinales; family Pinaceae; genus Picea; species Picea engelmannii. The sequence continues at coordinate 356,934 of ML790703.1, forward strand.
TTGATCACAGGGTAGCACTGTAGGTTTTGACAGAGTAAGAGAGGGTTTAGATGAATGACCAGGGGCTTCACAAGGCAGCTTAATGCCTGGGTAGTTAGGGTCATTTTGTAGGCAGGGGGGTTGGTTTGACACAAAGTCATACGAGGGTTCGACACACAAACCTTGCGAATAAGGGTATTCGCTAGCCAAGAAACGCTCCACTTCCGAATCAGAGTCCTCACTCAACACGATAGGGTTAGGATCGACAGGAGGTTTTGGCTTATTTCTTGCCATCCACGAAATCAAACGGGCATTCTTTTTGCCTTTGGCGTTCACAGTGATTTTGGCCTTAGGCTTTTTACCCGTAGAGTTGACAGTCTCAACACCCTTAGGCACAGAGTAGGGTAGATTGATAGGTGAGTCGGGCAAGGGTTTAGGTAACAGGATGTTGTAGGGTACTGGGGGTACAGCCTTATCCTCGCTCACCACAGGTTTGTCAACCTGAGGAGGGTTCGAATCTTCAAAATCATTTCGAGCAAGGAAATTGCTCCAACAATCTCCGCGTAAACCCAAATGACAGACAATAATAATCTTAACCAACCCATAATGAAAAAGGCTACTATTAGCCTGGTTCTTTTTGTACTTCTTGGACATTTTAAACAGTCTTCTATGCAAATAAAAGGGCATATTGAGCTGATAACCCATAAAAACCATAAGCAAACGAAGGTGGTGTAAGAAAACAAACCCATACCGACCCTCGCAGGTGATAAACTGTTTGATTATCATCAATAAATCATGCCAACGTTGCTTAAGCATGGTCACGGGCAAGCCTTTATCACAGGAGATAACTTTCCGCTACTGGAAGAGCAGTGTCCAAGGGACCTCCTCTACTTTGCAATTCTTGGACCATCGTTGTCCAGTGGCAGGAAAACTAGTAGCAAGACTAATAAACTGTTTGTCAATTTCCAATTGCACATCGCCGACCTTGGCTCGAAAACCATCAAAGGTCGTGGCGAATTGTCAAGCTACGCAAAGGTTAAAACCCTCGAATTTTTGTATAAATGGAAGCCACCCATTTTCCTCGAGGTCACTGTGGGCACTGTCGAACATCAACAGAGCCTGCTTACCATTGGGTTCAGCTCAAATGACAGGGGCCATGGTGCGAGCACATGGTAAGGGTTTGGTCGAATACACTAACGCGCAGGAGCAGAAAAGTTCGGTGTAACAGCAATGAACGATCAAAGGGGAAGCATTAATGTGCGCGTGCGAGGGTGGTGGAGTTAATCACCGCCATGCATAATAGTTATGGCACAGTACAACCGACGAATTCCAAATCTGTTCAAACAATTATTGCATAGTTCAAAACCATATCATTCGGCCAACCAAAGAATCAAACGGTGAGTGATATGCCAATGAACCAATGTATTATAGTTTTTCAAACCATGAATATTCAATGTGTAACCAACCCCAAATGTTAACCACGGGCCATTGCATAAATGTTTAATCAAACGTTTTAATCCATTGTGCCAATTTCCACTTATAAAACTTACAAACCAAGTGCCATAACAAGATTATTATAAGGATAATATCATATATAAAAAACAAAAATAAATCGTGACCCTTATGCAATTCATAGAATCAAGTATAAATCCACATGCTCAATGCCTCATAAGTTTAATAAAATCAAGTTACGCAATCAAAGTAAGAATGTCCAAATGGGCATAGTTTAAAAATCTTTTCAGCCACATAATGATAAACCAAAGGTAAGTGCCATAGAAAATATCGATAAAAATATCATGACAGTTCAGATGGTGATTGAAAGTAACCTCAAAAGGAGAAGTTTTCACACTTACAGTCGTGAAAACTAAATTGAGACCAATTTTCAAGTGTCGCAAGAAATGAAAATATCGTCTATTTGAAAAATGCGACGACAATTTGAAGTTCAGAAGACATAGGTGTAGGCAGCTTATAGGACAATAGAAAAAATTGATTTGGCTGCCAACAATGGTGACACACTGGGAGAAGCAGTTATCTCTGTCAAAAGAAATAAATTCAGATTAGGATAGCAAAGAAAATTTCAACTTGAAAACAACAACCAGAAAATTGTACAAACATCATCATTTAATATCTTTTCCAGCAATGTTTTAAAAGATGAAAACTAATAACAGTCTTAAGATCAGAAAGTCACGATATTAAAGATAAAATCTTCAATACTGTTGGCATGGCCACTGCTGCCAGCAGGCGTCCATAGCCTCGACAAGGTTGCCATTTAACCCACTCTGACATCTGTATCCTGTTAAGAAGTTCTAGATCAGAATAAAGGACATTAAAGAGGTTTCTCATATTTTTTACAGATTTTCATGTACCCGACATTGCTTTCGCTGCCAGCAGGCCTGTTCAGTACCCCGACGAAGTTGTCTTGGCGCCATGCATGCATTTACCCACTGCCAGCGGACCTGTTCAGTATCCCAGCGGGTTTACAAGCATTTCCCACAGATCTTATTCATAATTTTTTTTTAATTTTCTTTCGTAGATAGTTGAGCGGGGTGACGCTGAAAGTCTTGATATTTTAACATATTTTTTTAGACCTCATCAAAAAAATTTAACACTATCCTTTATTCAGCTCCAGAAATGTTTTATTTATAAAAGCAATTCCTATGACAGGGAGACATCTTTTGAGTCATTCCTTTACGGAAAAGGGATAGCGTAAAAAGATAATAGATGATCATAACAAACTTTTGCTTAGAGATTGAAATCAGTAAACTTCTTTCAAACAACATTATTTTCCAACTTAGATATCAATTTAGCAATATATCACTGATGTTTGTACAAATTTTCAGAAGTTATTTCAGCGAAGAAATTTTTCTATGGTCTTTGTCTGAATGGCTCAGTGCACAGGTATGCGTATTTTTCAAAAAACACAAAAACTGATCAATTCAAATCAAAACCAAAACAGAAAGCAAACAAACAATACAAACAAAACGAAATATTTACATAATAATACAAGGGTAATTATCAAGCAAAGTATCTTTTCAGGGCTTGGCCATTCACCGGATAGGTGTCAAGCTGCCCTTCAAGATTCTGTAATCGAAAGGAACTAGGACCCAACTTTTCAGCAATTAAAAA
>ML790703.1:360614-385320 GCA_009831015.1 Picea engelmannii
ACTTCAAGACGAGATCGCCTACTTCAAAATTCCTATCAGAAGCAGAATTAGAATCGAACCAGCTTTTAATCAATTGTTGATGTTGATCTAACTTACGCTTAGCTTGGGTTCTTACTTCTTCCAACTTCATCAAAGCGTTAATGTGGCTTTCTAAAGGGGGACAATCTTCTTCTTGGACTTTTTGTGACAATTGAAGCGAAGGAAGAAGAATGCGAGGTGGCAGAATGGATTCTCTGCCATAAACAAGAAAAAAGGGAGAGTTACCTATAGCAGCTTTGGGTGTTACCCTATCAGCCCATAGTGCGTTCAACAGTGCATTGTGTCAATTCTTGTGATTTTCAGCCACGGTTCTCTTGATAATTTTGATCAAGTTCTTGTTTGTTGATTTTGCTAGGTTGTTGCCCTGGGGGTAGTAACTAGCAGAATACTTTAGCTTAATTCCTTTCTAAAGCAAAATCTCTCATCTCAAGAGAAGAAAAGTATGAAGCGTTATCAAAGACTAGACAGTCAGGGATACCGAAACGGGTGATAATATTCGAGTTTAGAAAAGCAATCACCTGTCTTGTGTTAACAGTTCTTAGCGCGGCGGCTTCGGACCATCGAGTAAAGTAGTCTGTGGCTGTCACAATATACTTGTGTTGTTGTTAGGATGGAGGGTTAATAGGACCTATGATATCAAGGCCCCATTGCTGGAAAGGAGAATCTACGGAAACGGGTTGCAAGGGAAAGGCTGGTTTTTGCAACTGCCCTGATGCTTTCTGACAAATTATACATTTACGACACAAGGCATGGGCGTCCCTAAAAAGTGTGGGCCAGTAGTAACCGGCTCTTAAAACCTTATGAGTAGTGGTGTCGCCACCGAAGTGACCACCAACTTCTCCTGCATGCAACTCAAGCAAGACTTTTTCTGCTTCGTCTTTTTCGAGGCAGTGCATCAGTACGCCGTCAAAATTCTGACGAAACAGTATATCGTTAACTATATGAAAGGAGGTAGACTTTAGTCTCAACGCTCTTCTTTTGGTGGGGTCAAGGTGACGGGGTGCTGATCCATGTTTGAGATAGAATCTAATATCGTCGTACCAGGGACTTACGAGGTTTTGCGTACAACCAATCAAACTTTGATTGCGTTGTTCTAGGTTTGACGTATCACTCTCTTCTTGCTGTCTTGTTTCTGAATCAACAACCAATTTACACAACCCTTGGCCTCTCACGATCTGAGCTGGGGTGATCTCCAAGTCATACTCCTGCAAGGAGGTGACCCAATTGGCTCTCTTCTCTCCTAACTCTTTCTGCACTAACAAGTTCCTTACGGTAGGGTAGGGGACAATGACCTTCGTCCTTGACTTCAAAAGATAGGACCAGAAATGCTTAACTTCTTTGAAAACAGCGTAGGCTTGTCGATCGACCGCTGGGTAGTTAAGTTTAGCACCTTTGAAAGCAGAGCTCATAAAGGCGATGGGTACTTCGTTGTTCTCGGAATTTTTCTGAGTTAGGACTGCGGCATAGGAACGATCAGAGGAAAAAGTGTAGAGTGTAAAATCTCGAGAGAAGTCAAGGCTCATGAGAGACGGAGCATCTATTATGGCCTTCTTTATAGCGTTGAAATCTTGGTTTTCTGTGGGTCCCCAGTGATATTGGGTGTCTTTCTTAATCAGGTTCTGGAGAGGCCTGACCATTTCGGAGAAACTGGGGACAAATCTTCTCACGAAATTAATCTGGCCTAGGAAAGACTGCATGGATTTTTTGGAGGTAGGTGGGGGAAGTTTAGTGATGACTTGAGTCTTCTCGGGGTCAATAATCATCCCATCACTAGACACAATGAATCCTAGTAATTTACCCTGTTCTACTGCAAAGATGGACTTCTTGGGGTTCAAGGAGATGCCGTATTTATGACATCGTAGCAGAACGGCTCGTAAATGAGCTAGATGATCATCTTTGTTCTTAGAATAAATGGTCACATCATCTAAGTAAACTACTATGGAGTGATTGATTAAGCCTCGAAAAGCAATGTCCATTGCTCTCTGAAAGGTAGCACCAGCATTAATCAATCCAAAGGGCATTTTGCGATAAGCGTAAGTGCCCCACGGGGTACGGAAGGTAGTTTTTAGTTGGTTTGGCGGAGACATCAAGACTTGGTTGTATCCAGAGAAACCATCCAGTAAGGATAGCCTCTCGGAACCAGATACTTGTTGAAGGATCTGTTCCATGGGTGGGACATGATAGTTGTCTTTGTCAGACGCTTTGTTGAGGTTTCGAAAATCGACGCAAAGTCGAATTTCCCCGTTTTTCTTCCGCACTGGGACTAGGTTGGAAACCCATTGAGTGTGCCTAACATGAAAAATTATTTTAGCACCTAGGAGTTTATTCAATTCTTTTTGGACGGTCGGTTCAAGTTTAGGATGCATTTTCCTCAATTTCTGTTGGAAGGGTAAGGTTTGGGGCTTCATCGGAATGACATGCTGTATAATATTAGGATCGAACGTTTTAAGATCATCGTATGTCCATGCAAAGACATCCTTAAATTCTTTAAACAATTTAACAAAAGCAACTTTTTCTTGTTTAGAACATCCCAAGCCTAGATTAATACACTGAGGATTTTCACTAGTTCCTAAATTAACTTTTTCATAAGACAACGAGGAACTATTGGTTTTACAATTGACCGTCTTTTTAATTTTATCTTCAAAATCATAAAACTTTTCTAATCTAACTATGGATTTGGGTATGTAATTTACCATGTCCGATAGAGCTTCAGGAGATTTCGGATCAGGTATTATCGTAAAGTAGTGCAAATTGTCATCGTGCATGCGTTCATCTATCACTGTGCCTTGAAAGGTTTATTCCATGTGTAGAAAGTTAATGATCTGCTGATCATCGTCAAATACTCTCCAGTTTGTGATATTGTCAGGAGGAGATGGTCGAAACAATAGCTCGACGGAGAATGCGTTTGGGGATAAGCCTTCTGCAGGAAGAAGTTTAGAGGCTACATTAGCTAGTAGATCTGCTTCAACATTATTTAATCTAGAAATGGAATTTATATTGAAAGCGGAAAATTTATTCATTAAACTCCATACCTCAGACTGGTAACTTTTGAGATGCAGGGAAAGACAGTGTATAGAGTCTCTTACCTGCCTAACCACTATTTCAGAGTCACCAAATACAACCAGATTTTGAATGTTCATATCCAAGGATTTTCTGAGACCTTGCAGTAAAGCCTCATATTTTGCGGTATTGTTAGTACATTCAAATTCTAGTCTACAAGCCATTAATGTCTTGTTACCTGCCGGATCGATAATGATGCAGCCTGCACCAGCTCCTTCTTTAGACTTGGAAACGTCAAAATATAGAGACCAAATTTGATTTCCATCGGGCTCATGGGACTGTTGCATAGAAGCTGTTGGTTGCACATATGCTATGATCTCAGACTGCTGTTCAGGATTGATGATAGGTGAAACTTCAGCCATGAAATTTCCGAAAAAGGTGTCCATCCCTTGGACTTCAGGTGAATCCGCAGGAGTTGTATATGGTTCGTTAGGATCGTTCAAATCTGTGACCGTGAACTTGAGGTAACGCTCACGATTCACCCTGATCTTGTTGGGCTTACCGTTCTCTGGAAGCCATAAGTGAGACCAGTCCGTCGCGAAGTAACCATGTAACTGCTCCGACCAGTCCCTGCTCAAAAATAGACCATACACTTCTGGAATATCCACCACATTTATATCGATAACCTGATGAACCTTTGGGTTAGACGATAATCTAATCAATACATTTTTTAGTTCGCCTATAACTTTAACATCTGTTCGATCAAGTTGTATGATTTTCAAAGAAGATGGTTCCACTTCAGCGTTAATCTTCTGGCAGACAGACCAAGGAATCACATTAGATGACGCTCCTGAGTCAACCATACAATTATGCACATTTCTGTTGAAAATTTCGAAAGTTAAAAGAAAAGGAGGTACATTCTTGCAAGTACTAAGAGTAGTAGCTTGTGGTTTCTTACTCGCGGTTTCTAATGCTACTTTATCTACATTATTTACATTATTTACAGGGGCTACAGGAAGGCTTCTTTTATCTTGAGGATCATCATGATTATTTTTAGTGGAAGTCTTCTGTGGAACTTTGCTTTGCACAACCTTGTTACCATTTGAATTACCATTCTTGCCGTTCTCTGAAATATTTTGCAACATTTTCTGTAACAAAAATGGAAACTTCAATAACTCATAAATAGAAATGTTAGCCCTTAATTTTTTAAGATCTTCAGCAACATCATAATCTAATTTAGGGCTGACATTACTCTGTTTATTTTCCGCTGATTTAGATGGCTTTGGAGGTGAAGTTGTAGTGTTCTCGACAGGAGGTTTGTTTGCTACCTTACTCCTAGTGTTGTAAGGGTGGACAGTCTCGAAGTTAGCTTGGAAGATGCTATCCGAAAAATGTCCAAAGATGTTTGGAGAAGACTCTTCATGAACTGTTTCTTGTTCGACCTCCTCCTGAGGAACATCAGGGGGCATCAAGTTATCTTGGGCCTCTAGAATTGTTTGAAGGGCACATTGCAAACTTTATAGATTTAAGCCTTCAGGGTTTGGATTAGGTCGGTTGGTAGGAAAAGGCTTTCGGAAAGGAGGTTTGTAGGGTCCTTTACTCGAGGAAGCTTCTTCAGTTGACCTTTTTAAATCTATAACTTGATTAGACAATTTTTGTACAACTTTGGTTAAATTTTCCAAATCAGAGTTTTCTGGTTGTGTTTTGCTTTGTGTGGGTCTGGGGAGAATTTCAATCTTCTTTTTGGAAGAAGAAACAATCTCAGTTTCGTTGCTAGAAGAGTCCTTAAGACTAAGTATGTCTTTTTCAATCTGGGTAGCCTCCTCGAAGGCTTCTAACAACGTGGCCTTTTTAGATCTTTTAACCCAAATAGCTATACTTTGATGTAATACTTTAGTGTAGTAAGCTATTACAAGACTCTTAGCAGGCATAGAATCTGTAGAGATTCGATTTTTAAGCGTTAAGAATCTTTGATTAAAATCTTTAACTTTTTCTTTTGGGTTCATTTTTAAGCTTGAAAGATCCATTACTAAGACTTCCGGAGGTTTACCATCTCCGAATTTTTCCAAAAAGCATGACTCAAACTTTTCCCAAGACACTATTGTATGGGGCTATTGGGCAAAGTACCAAGTGGATGCATTACCCTCAAAAGTATAAGGGAACAATCTACAGACAATGTCCTCATGTTCAACATTACGAAGTCTGATGGCTAACATAAATTTTTTGATATGATATTCAACTATCTGTTTTGAATCGGGGTCAAACTTAGGAAGCCATTTCTCTGGGTGCTTAGGTAAAGGGTGCTGGTCTCCAGGTACAGCTACAGCATCCTGGTCCAACCAGGGTCTGGCAGGATTGTTCTGATTTTCCATTGGGGTAATGGGTGTGGAAGGCTGAGAAGGTGAATTGCCTTTGTTAGAAGAGGAATCTGTTCCAGAAGAGGGAGGAGATGAGGGAGGTGGTGAAGGAGGTATCCCAGATCCTCCTGCAACAGGATTTGTGTTTGGATTTGTAGGATTCACAGTGAGGTTAATGTCACCTAATTGTTCTCTAATATCAGAGAAGTCTAAAGGTTGTCCCCATGGATGGTTTGGTTGCCTAAGACGAGCTAAAGCACTATGTGTTTTAATAAGAGATTGACGGATAATCTCTTGTGTGTCACCACCTATAGGATTAGGGGTCGCTGGCTCAACTGTGATCTGCGGATCTTCGGTTGAAGTAGTTGTTATTTGAGGGGGAATATTATCTTGTGAATGGCTTCTAGTCACTATAGGTGAGCGGTTAGGGAGGGGAGGAGTCTTGCGACCGCCTCGTGCCATTAATTAAGCTCAGGCCCTCCTAGCGCCATTTGTTGATGGGAAAAAATGACCGTCCATCAACTGAGAGAGTGGAGCCGGTCCGAGGTTGTCTAATAACCCAAGCCATTTGGAATGAACCACCCTGACAGGTTTAATGGCTCCTTTGGCCGTTCTAAGGTTCTAAGAAAACCAAAGAGAAAACTAATCTAAACTAACTAACTAAAATAAAACAAATAAAATGAACTAAAACTAAATAAAACAAACTAACTAAACTAACTACAATAAACTAAACTAACTAAATAAATTAAACTTAAAACTAATATAAACTACTCTAACTATTCTATATACAAACTACTAATTACTATTACATTAACTCTAATAACTAACTATCTAATTTACTAATTGAATTACAACTTATTCACAAATATACAGTATCTACAACTTGCAGATTTGAATAAAACTTGTAAAATTTGTTTGCTATCTGCCCTAAGATAGCTAGGGATATTTTTTATTTTTATGATTTTATGAACAAGAAATAAAACTTACTAAAATTAAACGATCTAATATACTAAACACACATAAATCTAACTAAACTTATACCTAAACTAAATTACCAATGAACAAACAAATGACAAACTGACCTGGAAACGCTCCTAATTTGTCCTGTGTATGATGACTTCGAAGCTGGTGGGAGGAAGGAAACTCGCACCGATTTATCCAGAAGCTTCTCGTAAACGATAGGTTGCGCTGCTCTTTGAGTTGTTTACATGACAAACAAGACATAAAAGATCATAATAATTATATGATTTATAAATCTCTGCAATAAGGGAAACCTGTTATGCAAAAACTTATATTTAATAATTCAAATTATGAAGAAGAGAAATCTGTCGTTCACAACCTGAACTAAGCAATTGCTATGTTTTTTTTTAAATATTAGAAGAAATCAGATATGGATTACAGTGATAAAATTATATCATTTGCAGAAGATTAAGATAGCTAAAGTAGTCATTAACCCAATACAAATTGATATACATAACATGAAACAAAATATTGATATCATGAGAAGCTAAAGCTGTAACAAAACACCAAATTTTGCCTCAGTCTGTATTAAAATTCCATATCCTTGTTCTCCCATGAATGAGGATGTCCATTATTACAAAAATAATAAGTATATATAAGTCTTTCCACAGGGTAAAACCTCCCTGTGGATAAGATCAAACTGTTTACATAATCTGGGAAGATATTCCCAAAATCATCTAAACTAGGAAACTAAAATGCAAGTAAATATCTCAAATATCCTCTAACTGCTCATCATATCCAATGCAATTTCGAATTTATCTGCAATAAACCAAAATCAACAAGTTAGAAAGATATTTCATTAGCAAAACAATAAAAATCTAATCCTACAGACTTAGCTACATAATCATCTGATTCTGTAGCTAGTCTAAAATAACATACAGGATCAGAATCGAAATCAAATCAAATCTTTTTTTAAAATAATTTAAAACCAATTTTCTTCCAATGATCATTTAAAACGAATCACTAATGATTTTATTATTAAACATTAAAAAGAATCAAAAGTGATTTAATCGAAACAGGGGTAAGAATACTTTGTTTCACTGTCACCATAAAATCGGGTCAAACAGTAACAAGACTGTTTCATATCCAAATGAAATAAAAAAGGAGTGATATCGTATGCGATACGATCTAATCCAACACAACCATTTACCACTTGTTATAGCCATAACAATATAGAAAAAGATTCATATCGTTTAATCAGACTCAAAGATAGAAAGACTGTTTCAATTATGGGTAAATGAAATTATATATAACAACATCAGTCAAACAAATTTTGTCATAAATTTTGATCGTTGATCCTTGCACAGTCAACAGACAGGCTTGACTAATTTTGGTCACAATCAACAGAAATTATAATTGCAGACTGGGCAAATAATCGAACCAAATCATGACTGAGTTCAATTATAGAAATAAATCGTGAATCTGGATATGAATCAAATTCAAACAGAGTATCTATAGCCATTACGAATCCAATCGATAACATGGTAGAACTAACAGTAAACCAATGCGTATTAACTGGCTGGGTATAACCGTAATGAATTGAATCTATCCATGATTTGGATGCATATTAACAGAATCATATTGAAAATAGTTTGAATTGTATTCCTGTTGGTCGAAAATCATATGGGATATAAAACCATAACAATTAACCATATCAAAATTATTGCCAATCATATCATATACATTACAACCAAATCGAATCGGAATGTGATTGTGTTTGAAACTGAATATGAGAAACAACTCCTGTTTAAAATAGATACAAACGACTTCAATTGACAACAGAGAATCCATTTTAGCTAAATCAAACAAATCAAATCCACACCGAGATCAATCAAATCGATGAAAAATCCAATCAAAACTAAACTGGGAAAACGATCTTCCATCTAGTCAAAACAAAACTATGTATAGAATGCATATAGTGTGACAGAGAAAATCAATGTTGTGAACAGAGCTATTTGAAACCGAATTCGAATTCATTATATAAACAAGAATTATTTACAAAAATTGATTGATATCAAACATACCTGTGTGATGTCAAAGCTCAAATTATGCCAACTTAGAATTCACGACCGCTATAGCTGATTCCACATTTTTAAACAAGATAGAGCCAGTCGTCCTTTGTTTCTTATCAGAGGCTTGAAGCTTAGCCTTTTGACTAGTAAGAAATGCAACTTGGTCCTCCAAAGAATGAATTCTCGACTGCAGAATTGGCACATCAAGATAATATCTCTCTAACCACGAGCTGCATTGATCACAGGGTAGCACTGTAGGTTTTGACAGAGTAAGAGAGGGTTTAGATGAATGACCAGGGGCTTCACAAGGCAGCTTAATGCCTGGGTAGTTAGGGTCATTTTGTAGGCAGGGGGGTTGGTTTGACACAAAGTCATACGAGGGTTCGACACACAAACCTTGCGAATAAGGGTATTCGCTAGCCAAGAAACGCTCCACTTCCGAATCAGAGTCCTCACTCAACACGATAGGGTTAGGATCGACAGGAGGTTTTGGCTTATTTCTTGCCATCCGCGAAATCAAACAGGCATTCTTTTTTCCTTTGGCGTTCACATTGATTTTGGCCTTAGGCTTTTTACCCGTAGACTTGACAGTCTCAACACCCTTAGGCACAGAGTGGGGTAGGTTGATAGGTGAGTCGGGCAAGGGTTTAGGTAACATGATGCTGTAGGGTACTAGGGGTACAGCCTTATCCGCACTCACCACAGGTTTGTCAACCTGAGGAGGGTTCGAATCTTCAAAATCATTCCGAGCAAGGAAATTGTTCCAACAATCTCCGCGTAAACCCAAATGACAGACAACAATAATCTTAACCAGCCCATAATGAAAAAGGCTACTATCAGCCTGGTTCTTTTTGTACTTCTTGGACATTTTAAACAGGTTTCTATGCAAATAAAAGGGCATATTGAGCTGATAACCCATAAAAACCATAAGCAAACGAAGGTGGTGTAAGAAAACAAACCCATACCAACCCTCACAGGTGATAAACTGTTTGATTATCATCAAGAAATCATGCCAACGTTGCTTAAGCATGGTCACGGGCAAGCCTTTATCACAGGAGATAACTTTCCACGACTGGAAAAGCAGTGTCCAAGGGACCTCCTCTACTTTGCAATTCTTGGACCATCGTTGTCCAGTGGTAGGAAAACCAGTAGCAAGACTAATAAACTGTTCGTCAATTTCCAATTGCACATCGCCGACCTTGGCTCGACAGCCATCAAAGGTCGTGGCGAATTGTCGAGCTACGCAGAGGTTAAAACCCTCGAATTTTTGTATAAATGGAAGCCACCCATTTTCCTCGAGGTCACTGTGGGCACTGTCGAACATCAACAGAGCCCGCTTACCATTGGGTTCAACTCGAACGACAGGGGCCATGGTGCGAGCACATGGTAAGGGTTTGGTCGAATACACTAACGTGCAGGAGCAGAAAAGTTTAGTGTAACAGCAATGAACGATCAAAGGGGAAGCATTAATGTGCGCATGCGAGGGTGGTGGAGTTAATCACCACCATGCATAATAGTTATGGCACAGTACAACCGGTGAATTCCAAATCTGTTCAAACAATTATTGCATAGTTCAAAACCATATCATTCATCCAACCAAAGAATCAAACGGTGAGTGATATGCCAATGTGCCAATGTATTATAGTTTTTGAAACCATGAATATTCAATGTGTAACCAACCCCAAATGTTAACCATGCACCATTGCATAAATGTTTAATCAAACGTTTTAATCCATTGTGCCAATTTCCACTTATAAAACTTACAAACCAAGAGCCATAACAAGATTATTATAAGGATCATATCATATATAAAAAACAAAAATAAATCATGACCCTTATGCAATTCATAGAATCAAGTATAAATCCACATGCTGAATGCCTCATAAGTTTAATAAAATCAAGTTACGCAATCAAAGTAAGAATGTCCAAATGGGCATAGTTTAAAAATCTTTTCAGCCACATAACGATAAACCAAAGGTAAGTGCCATAGAAAATATCGATAAAAAGATCATGACAGTTCAAATGGTGATCGAAAGTGACCTCAAAAGGAGAAGTTTTCACGCTTACAGTCGTGAAAACTAAATTGAGACCAATTTGCAAGTGTCGCAAGAAATGAAAATATCGTCTATTTGAAAAATGCGACGACAATTTGAAGTTCAGAAGACATAGGTGTAGGCAGCTTATAGGACAATAGAAAAAATTGATTTGGCTGCCAACAATGACTTAAGCCTATTTAATGGGAATGGATCCCAAGATAGGGTACAAAGTACGAGACGATATGGCCCGATACAATGCATGGGGATGTGTGCCAAGAGGTGCAACTATGATCGTGTTGTCTCATTTTGCGTGCCATTGAGCACTTGTCCAAACATAGTCATGTTTATACTCATTTTTCTCAGTTTATCAAGAGGAGTATGATGGTGATGTTTGTTTTGTGTTAAGATGTTGTTTATGAAAATATGTGTTCACATTGCCTTGTATGAGAGCTATAGTGCATCGTTTTGAATGCAAAAGAGGGTCTTTGAGTGTCTGTTCAGAACATAGTCGAGTTTATACTCATTTTTCTTAGAATTTTGAGAGGAATTCAATCGTAACCTTTGTTTTTGGGATTGAGTAGCAGAATTGAAGGGTTTCTTCAAAATTGTAAATCATTCATTGTAATTTTGGCATTTGAGGTTAATGAAGAGTGGTTTCACTATTGAAAGGGACCTGGAGATGTAGCCCAGGAGGGGTGAACTCCGTCATCAACTCTTGTTGTCTTAGTTTTTTTTTTCTTTTTTTTTGTGTCGTGTTATCTCTCATATTTATTCAAGTTAATCATCAATTATTGAAATTCAGATAAATAATCATATTCACATGTGTTTTGCAAATATTCAAAGACGATCAAAATATTTATGAATCAAGTTAGATGTTAGCAAATGTGTTTAAAGAATAATTTAACATCTAAGGATTTTCGGATCATTGCAAGTGGACAATAAAGAGACACCATTTCTTATGGATTCGTAGCCCCAAATTAAGGGTGATTTGTTGTTGATATTTGGAGCAACAAATCTATGGTTGGGTGGAATGTTTGTCCCTTGCAGTTGGTTGCACATTTGGTTAAAAAGATAAGTGTTTTATCTCTGTCTAACTGTTTTTCCTATGGGTTTTAATTGTTGTGTTTACTCCGAGTTTAAGTAATTATATGATGTTATGTGAATGTTAACTTTAGTTGCAATCATGTTTTAAAAGTGTTTTTAGATGCATGCACGTTTTTTAGCATTGCTAGATGCATTTTAATTTAATGGTATAAATTTTTTTCTATTGGGTTAAGTAGTGGGGGCACTATAGAGAGGTATCAAAGCCATGGTTTCAACACCAAACATGTATGAGTCTGTTATGGTAAATAAATCTTTAATTTGTGTGGAATTTGGGTGAGAATCAAATTCACCTAGCTTGAGAAACCAGGGTCAAAACCCTTCAAAATTCATTTTTTGTATGATGGTTGTTGTTTTGTGGGGGCGATTTTGCCTCTAAGTCATTAAATTCAGCTTATACGAACGAGTCGGGAAGTTTTTGTGATGGTCATGGCGGTCACAAGCTTGAAAACATAGAAATCAACTATGTGTTGAAAATTTCCCAAGCTGCAAATACAGTGTGTATCAGTGAACAAAAAAGATCTTTAAGTCATTGATAAAGGGCATATATTGACAAATAGAAAAGATCTTAAGTCATCAATAACGGGTATGTATCGACCAACAAAAAAGATCTTAATTCACTGATAAAGGGCACGTTTTGATGAACACAAAATATCTTAAGTTGTTTATAAAGGGTGTGTATTGACGAGCATAAAATATTTTAAGTCACATGATAAAGGGCATGTATCAGTGAGCATAAAAGATTTGAAGTTGTCAATACATCAATGGGGAAAGTGTTAAAAAAATAGAGAAGGTTATAGAGCAATAAAATAAAATAAAACGGATGCGAAAATAAAACATAGAAGATACTGTTGTAGGTGAATCCCCCTGCGAACAAGTGGATGCCCTCTTGGTCTCTAGACTCCTAAGGCCATGAAAAAAAAGTGCTTAACATGGACACTGACTTACTTTTAGATCTAATCAAACTAATAAATGAAAGAGAAGGGGAAAGACATGTACCTTATTAGCGAGGTTTGTCCTTGCAAAGTCTTAGCTGAGTTTCAATCCTGAGCTCCCTAATAGATCATGTAGGACAAACAAAGATACAATGGACTTCCTACTCTGTTGAGATTAGCTCAAATATAGATCCATATACTGCAGAAAAACTCATATGGAACAAGCATAAGTTTGAAAGAAACAGGCAAGCATTGATTATATTAATGAGAACAAGTAAAAGTACTTGCAATCCTTTGAATGAAGGTGCAACAACTTCTTCCAGTTCTCCTTTTCCAACCCCTTTGCTCAAGTAATCTCCACTGATTGCTTTGATGATATCTCACTCATGAGATCATAAGTTTCACATCTCCAATCTTTTCCATGTACCTTTCACCATGAGAAGGCCTCCTTATATAACCTTGGAGAGGTCTAACCACTTGAGAGATCTTTGGGAT
The DNA here is from genome assembly GCA_009831015.1 of Picea engelmannii. Lineage (NCBI taxonomy): Eukaryota > Viridiplantae > Streptophyta > Pinopsida > Pinales > Pinaceae > Picea > Picea engelmannii. The sequence goes on from ML790703.1 coordinate 373,610, forward strand.
AAGTTGAGGATTCCTCTCCTTCAGTTGAGGATATTCCCTAAGATCATGCCTTGACCATCTATTTGAATCCAACCACCTTCAGGAATTGAGGGATTGTTCCCTGATTTTCCTCAACAAACCCAAAATTTGCTAAAACAAGGGTAGTGCTCCCCCAAAAGGGTGCACAGGGTGCTCAAACACTCCCCCAAAGAGGCTCAGGGAGCACCAACACTCCCTGATAGTGGGTAGGGGAGCACTCCTCTCCAAAATTCATTTTTTAGTGGTTCTTTCAATGTCAAAAGGTTTGTACTCCCTATCAAGTGACTTCTCTTCTTCAAAACTAGTCTTTGGGGTGTCTTAAGTGTCTTTGTGATGTCGTTAGAGGCACGACATGGGCAAGATGGAAGTATGATGTTTATGACACTTGCAACTCTTGTGGTCAAGATGTGACACTTGCAGATGAGATGCAACACTTATAACACTTGTAATGATGACACTTGCGACACTATTGAAGTGAGTAATTTTGATGTGTAACAGATTGCCCCCCAAATTATGAAGTTAGAAGATGATGATGACTGAAGTACTTTGTAGACTTTTCCGATCAAGGGTATGGACGTAGAGAAACCAGAAAAAGTTGCACACAACCATCAAACAAATATTATGACATGTTTCAAAACCCAAGGCAGGCATACCTATGCTTGAGTGATAAAGACTTTTTAGGTATGGCCGCCATAAAATACACTGCGGATCCATAATTACATTGATAAAAGGTATAGCCACTGAAGATACAATGTGGATCTATACTCCCATGACCTGAACTGATCGTAGCCATGAAGAATACACAGTGGATATACGAAATGAGAAGACATAGCCATGATCAATACAAAGTGGATCTATGTAATAGTATATGTGTCATAGGTCAAAAGAACTCCTTCGCAACCTGAGCAAAGTATGCATAAGAGTGAAAACTCAACCCAGGGTCTTCTTACCAATCCTGATGTAGTACGAATATAACCATGTGAATAGATGTCCTGATGTCGAACATGGCAAAAACCACTTGATTACTGGTCAATGATGTAAACCGTTAACAAGCGTGAGGGAGATCACCATTGATGTCAATGATTCCCAAGGTACTGTAGTACATTCCAACGAATGTGAATGGATGAGCTGAAGTAGAACATTCATGGAATCGTTTGATCAGGGGTCAATGATGTAAAACCACTGTCAAACACGAGGAGGCCTGCCATTGAGGCATGCAGGTCCCAAGGTACTAACTGGTTTCTATGTCTAGCTCCCGGATAATGTGCTGAAGTCGACAGGAATAGACTCGTCGAAGGAGGGCCTTGAAGTATCCCCCATCAATGACACAAAATGGTCACAGAGATGTAATTGGTAGATCAAATGAACATGGAATGACATGGGTATTGAAACAATATATTTTTGATGGATGACTCTCGAGGCAGATACTTCCCTTGAACACTGAGGCACAACAGCATAAACTTGACATGGACCAAAACATGATAATGCATTGGATACGGTGACTTTCGTCCAGTGACCCAAAAGAGTAAAAGAAACTCAGAGGATTGGCTCAGTGCAAAGGTTCAGCGGATTTAAAATGCGTGCAAAGACAAAGTGTCGTGTTCAAGGGCGATCGTAAGAGCTACTAGTAGTGTTCTCAAAAACTGTTGGGCTTGCTTCTTTCAATTTTTCCCCCATCTAGATAGACGAGTACCTCTTTTTAATTTAACGAGATCGAGGAGGGTAACACATGCTCGATGTAACTCACCTTCGGTAAGTCCCTCTTCCTTTGTTTAATGAACTAGAAGAAGTAAGGGTTCGGTCTCATATGAGCCCTTCAATGTATGATTGTTTAATGAGTTCAGAGAAGGTAAACTCGGTTGTTTTTCATATTTAGAGAGTCTGAAAATGACTTAAAGATAACTCCAATGTTGTCCTTTTTCATAATGTTAGTCTCATGAGGCTGAAAAAGTGATAAATTATCACTCGAAAGACACCCTTTCAAACCTTTTAACGAGTGGGAAAGGAAGCAAGATTACTTGACAATCTTTTCATGTTTAGAGAGTCTGAAAATAGCTTAAAGACGACTCCAAGGGGTTCCTTTTTCATTTAACCATGCGGGTCCAAGAAAGAGATAAAATTTTACCCAGTTGCATTCTCATGTATTTACAAGCATGAGAAAGAACAAATACTAAGCTCGGTATGCCCCCAGCTTGAAAGCTGGGGGATTAACTCCAGAATGATCATCAAAGGCTGGAGACATGCCCTCCAAGATTCAATTCATTCACCGACTTTGAGGATGTCACCAATTTATCTACTAGATGGAGATAAAGGATAAGGGTGGATGAAATGAAGCTTCAAGAGAGGTGATTGTTTCATTTTTTAACGAGCTTGCTACAGAGAGGAAAACTATGCTCAAAGCTTTTGTTTCAATTTTTAACGAGCTTGCTACAGAGAAGAGAAACTATGCTCATGACCTCTGTTTCATTTTTTAATGAGATTTCTATAGAGAAGAGAAACTATGCTCGTGACCTCTATTTCATTTTTTAATGAGCTTGCTACAGATAAGAGAAACTATGCTTGTTAAACTCTTTTTGATCATGGCTTCCAAGAGAAAAATGATCTGGAAGGACACCATGTCAAGGGACAAAATCGGTCATGGCTTCCAAGAGATCTTCATTGGATGGAAGAAAATCACTCTGGAAGGAACACAAGTCGAGGGTCGTGACAGGGGTAAGGGGATCAGGCTCTAATAGCCCTACCGAAGAGATCACCATGTCAACTACTGAATCCAAATCATTGAAAGTCGAAGGCATGGGAGACGATGGAAAATCAACATCAGGAGGGGAGATAGAGTGTATACCTTCCAGAACTTCTTCACGAGGAGGAAGAAAAGAGGATCAATGATGGTTATCATCCTGAGGTAGCTCGTCAATGCTCAACATTTCCATAATAGATTCATTAGAGGGAAAAATTGGGGAAATGTAGTCAATCGCAGATGACAAGGAACTTAATCGTGATTGCATCGAATAACTGTCAAGTGCCAATAGATGTTGGTCATCCGAAGAAGGATGAGTGGATTGGATAGAAACGTATGATGTTTTGGCTGGACTAAATGGCATAGTGTCACCTAGTGCATCGAATTCCAACAGACTAGGTACAATCCAAGGGTCAGATGATTCCAAAGATTGATAAGCCGCGGTTGAAATCATATCGACGGTGGCAATATGATGTGTAGTCGGTGGAAGTGGTATAGGGAAGGTATCCATAAGGATATAATATTTTAGCAAGCCAACACCAATGCTTTCATACATGATATTTTGGTCTCCCAAGAAAGGAATGTTGTTGGTAGCGGGAGCACGAGCATCGGCCATGCATAAATCTAACTTATCAACAGTGACAATTTTTCCCTGATGAGGAAATTGTACACATCAAAAGAATGATGAGGCAATGACAATCATAGCATAAAACCAACTTCTTCCAAGTAACAAGTTGTAATCGAGGGGAGCATCGACCACCTCGACATCAACAGTGACAGTTTTTCCACCCAATTGGATGGGCAAGGACTGTAAAAGCCCATGGGGATGAAAACCTTGCCCATCGAATGTGCGTAACATCGTTGGGGATTTGTTTAGTGTGGATGATTTTAAACCTTTCCAACATGATAAAGACATGACACAAGTTGAGGCTCCCTCATCCATAATAGTTCGGTGGATTTGTTGATTGTGAAAAACAACATCAACTTGGAAAGCAAGTTGGTGGGAGAGTCGAGACGTATAATTGTCTAGGTTAAACATGATATGGTTGGACGACTCAGGATCAATAGCGCCAATAGCGTCCAAGAGCATTCTACATTGACTGGGGCAGTGTTGTAGAACTTCTAACATAGACATAGCACACGGTGCTTGAGCCAAATCTTCAACAATGTTGTAGTTCTGGGCATCACGTGAACTAGGATTAAAGGTAGATTTACAGATAGTGCTCTTAGGAGGGCGTAAGATAGATTCAAATGTAGTTTTCTCAATTTGAATTGGTCCATATGGAGGATTAACCGATGGAGGACTAACGGAGGACGGTGATGGATCTAGTAAAGTACCGGTACTGTTAGGGACTTTTCCTTTGTCAGGGTTATCTAGTGTGTCGTATGTCTTAGAGAGAGTGGTCAAATTAATACCATTAAACATATAAATATGTGCACTTGTCGAGGCCTCATCATGAGGATGGCTAGAACTGCCCCTAAGAGAGGGGGTTTGAGCAACCATGGATTGTTGCTGTGGAAAAGGCTGAGTAAGCATAGCGGGTTGTGAATTTCCCTAGAAATGTTTGGGCACTTCATTGCGATGTGGACAGTCTCAAGTGTAGTGATCATCACCACAAATGATACATGGGAATTTTAGTTTCCATTGTGGTTTCTTTTCAGTAGCAGGTGTTTGAGCTTGATTTTTTTGGTTTTTCATTGTTATTAGTATTTTTTGATTTATTTTTTTTCTTCTTCTTACCTCCGGATTGTTGTGAAGGGGAAGATTGAACTGCATTCACCTCAGAGATCTGAGTTTGGGGAGAGGTAGAGGAGAGTTTCGTCGATTGGGAAGTAGATTGAATTTTGACAGAACCGATAACACCATATGCATGAGATGAGGATGACGGCTTGGATGGATCGGTATTAGCTCGAGCAACATTTGGAAGCAAATCATACAAAGTACCAGATTGTGAATAAACCAAATCTAAGTACTGAGCCTGAGCAATGGTTTCTTCATCGGTGACCATGCCACCCATAGCGACATCGCGAGCGATTAGGGGTAAAAATGATTTAGTAAACCATTCTGCCAATAATATGTCAGGAATTATTATCTTGATCATCCTTTGTCGTCGTCTCCACTCATGAATATGTTCAGAGATATGCAGATTCAACTTGACAAAGGGAGGTCAAGAGTTCATTACCCGTCTCGTAGTGAATAGGTAGTTTAAAGTGCATGAGGAAAGGCATGGCAAGGGAGTTGAAATCATGGAAAGAAGCACGTGGTAGTTCAATATACCACTTTGTTGCTGAGCCCGTAAGTGTTCACTGGAAAAGACGCAAACGTATAGAATCATCCATGAGGGAGTTTGATGAACACCAAAAATGGAAAGTAATCATATGGTTATTTGGATCTTCTCCAGATTTTCCGTCAAATTTCAGAATGTCGGAAGGAAGTTTAGCTAGAATAACTGGCCAAACTGGTGAATGAAAAATAGGATCATTGGTTAACCAAGACAAGTCTGGGAGATCCAGAGTCGCAAGGAAAGGTAGTTGTCGGTTAATTTGTGGATGATACTGGTGTGGCATAGGAATACCAGTAGGATCATAAACTGGGTTAGGTGGATATTTGTAACCAATAGGTCCTCCTACATATGGTTGTTGATGACCAGGATAAATAGGATTCGATGATGGCTGAGAAACATTTGCATAACCCGGTGGGTTCTAAGCATTATAAGTCAGGTGATTTTCTTTCCCAGAAAGAGGATGAACATTGTGCCCTTGAGGAGGGTAAGGAGTAGATCCCAGAGGTAGACACACATTAGACCCATAGGGAGGATAAGGTTGTTGTCCTTGAGGACTCCAGGTGGTGTTTGGGATGCCGCTCGGATAAGGTTGTCCATAATATGGTCCGGAAGGAACATGATTTGAAAATCCTCCTTGTCGGTTATGATAATAGTGCCCCCCAATATGGGGTTGGGTGAATGTGCCTTCGGAAGATACTCCCCAGGATTGTGAAGGGTTTCCAGTAGACGAAGGTTTCCCCCCTGCCAGTGGTGGATTAACGATCAGGTTATGATTGTCAAAGGGAGGTTGCCCTCCGAGAAGAACATGAAAAGAGGGTTGTCCCCCAGGAGGGGTAGGCTCGCCATAGGGTGGTGGTCTTCCAGGAGGGATAGGTCCACTAGATGGTGGTTTCCCTCTAGTCGGTTTTATTTGGTTGGCAAGGGTCTGCATTCTTGGTTGAAAAGATGTCCCAACAAGATCGTGCAGAACATGTGGAGCTGTAGAGTGAAAGTTTGTAAAAGCGGGGGTAGGGATCGAAGTGCCATGGGAATGAGTAGAGGTGATGAGTCCAGCATTAGGATAGACTTGTGCTGACACAAAAGTAGGGTTAATGACCTGATCGATGGGGTGATTCGTCATTTGACCAAATGGCCCACTTTCAATAGGAGGGTCATGAGGATTAAAGGGTTATCGAAAGGATTCAAAATGCTCATAGAGATCGCGTCCTGATGAAGTCCTCCATATAGAATGAGCAGGTGTGGGATTTGTATCTACTACAATGGTAGGACAAACAAGAGTCCTATACTCATCACCAAAGGTTGGGTCTGTGGATCCCATATATGTTTTGGTAAATCCTCTCTCAAGTAACTATGGGACCTCTTCGTCTATGATGTTCCCAAGGGAGTCTAAATGAAGCAAAAGTGGTTCGAGAGGGGTTACCGACACAGATGTAGTGCCAGGAGTGGGGTTCTCAACCATAACCAAAGCACCTTCTGAATTGTCTAACAAAGGAGCAACAACATTCCCAGCGTCAGATTGATTTTCTACCTCTCCACGGTAGTTGTCTTATAGAGGGTTAGGAGGTAAGGGTTGGTAGCCTTCCAGAGGCATCCCTTGCATCCTATGCGATCAACGAAGACCTTTATCGTCTATAGGCTCAATTTTGGAGAATAATAGTATACGTTGAAAATCTAGGGCCAACTAACAAAAAGAAACAACATACGCTAAAAAATCTATGAATCAAAACCAAGCAAACAAGACTTCTCTCGATGATCATACTAGTTGGTGATGAAAACCAACATCGCATGATCAAGTCAAGAAGGGGCTAGGATATGGAGGAATAGTTACAATGGCGACCTATTTAATGAACTTTCACCTTGGTGCAAGCTTCCACGCAGTAATTGTGGATTTACCCTCCAAGGAGCCGGAGTGAGTTTGACCAATGTCTGTTCCAGGTACGGTGAGGCTTCCCTTCACCGTCACCTCATGTAAGTACCTAAGGATTATGGAAACTAAGGACACCAACTCGTAGTTAGCCCCTGGGTGGGTACAATCGACAGTCTGATCTGAACATATGGGCAGGATAACAAGTCTGAAATCAACTCGAGAGGCTCCCACACATAATCATGGGTATACCCTCAAGTGACCCCCAATATACGATCTGACCACTACAAACAGTTGAACCACGGAGGGATAATCTCTTAAACTCTCTCGAATGCGATCTCGTTCGTAACCCCTGTGTGAGAGGGGGATCCTAGAAATCCTATATGACAATTGGATTTGACTCTCTCTATCTCAGGATGCTAATGTTCGTTTTGAAAAATTTGGAGAGTTGTACTCATAGCCTAATCCAAAGTGCTAATCCTAGTCTAATGTTGGTGGAAGATCCTAAAAACAAAATGTTCTAGATAATTTTTAATTAGCGTTGATTTTATGGTTGTTCTTTACTCAAAGGGTGTATGACAATGAAACTAATGGTATGATGACTCAATTCCAAAAAAATGCACAATAAGATGATAAGCAGTCATTTATTTCAATGAATGACTATTTAAGGGAAGGAGAAAAGTTGTTTTCACTATCAAACACTAATATGCAATGTCCTCAATCAATTTGTTTCTCACTCAAATCTAATGTAATGCTAAAAATTTCAGAAATGCCTTCTAATATCCACACCAATCACTAAAATATGTCCTTTTGTTTATATGTGATTGATAATCAGATGTAAAACTTCTAAATGTCAATCAGACTTTAGGATTAAACAATCAGAAGCAAACCTCACACAAAACAAAAAATACACTCTCGTCGTGAAATAGAGAAGAAGGACAAAGATAACCAAATTGCAAACAAGAACAAAAAAACCTCAAACAAAAGAGAAATGATAGAAAATTGACCTCAAAGATCAAATGAAAAGGTTCACATACCTTTGGATTTCCTCACAAAAGTTTTCAGTTAGTCAAATAAAGGAGAAGAAAATAACAAGTTAACTCTAGGTTAGCAAAGACAAAGAGTGGCTTCAAGGCAAGGAAATAAAATATCAAAATCCCAATCAAAAGAGGATGAATTCTCAGAAATAAGGTGTTTGAAAACCAATACCAAGATGGATTGAGAGTATGAGACCCTAAGAAAGTGCAAAAAAGGCAAAAAGTGAACTTCAGAAATTGAAACCTAGATGATTTTCACTAAAAATGGGATAGCTCTCTAGTGTAAGGGGTACCAGAGTGCTCCAAAACTGTTTGTAAGACCACCAGGGAGTGTTGGCACTCTTCTAGCAAGGGCATGGGAGCACTCTGCTGCAAAATCTCAAAAAAATGCTCAGAAACTCAAAAAATCAAGGAAATTCAGTCAATCAAGTTGATCATGATGACATAAAGAGGGAATCAAACAAATCTAAGAATAAAAAAGACAATATGGAGAAGATAAAATCAATAGGAAAAGGTCCAAAACAAGGTTTGGGAATGGAAACAAAAATCAGATCTCCTCCCCAATGGAGTCACCAATTTCTGTTGTAGGTGAATCCCCCTGCAAACAAGCGGATTCCCTCTTGGTCTCTAGACTCCTAAGGCCAAGATAGAAAAGTTCTTAACATGGACACTGACTTCCTTTTAGATCTAATCAAACTAATAAATGAAAGAGAAGGGGAAATACATGTACCTTATTAGCGATGTTTTTCCTTGCAAAGTCCTAGCTGAGCTTCGATCTTGCGCTCCCTGATAGATCCTGTAGGACAAACAAAGATACAATGGACTTCCTACTCTGCTGAGATTAGCTCAAATATAGATCCATCTACTGTAGACAAACTCATATGGAACAAGCATAAGTTTTAAAGAAACATGCCAAGCATTGATTATATTAATGAGAACAAGTAAAAGTACTTACAATCCTTTGAATGAAGGTGCAATGGCTTCTTCCACTTCTCCTTTTCCAACCCCTTTGCTCAAGTAATCTCCACTAATTGATTTGATGATATCTCACTCATGAGATCATAAGTTTCACATATCCAATCTTTTCCATGTACCTTTCACCATGAGAAGGCCTCCTTATATAACCTTGAAGAGGTCCAACCACTTGAGAGATCTTTGGGATAAGTTGAGGATTTCTCTCCTTCAATTGAGGATATTCCCTAAGATCATGCCTTGACCATCTATTCGAATCCAACCACCTTCAGGAATTGAGGGATTATTTCCTGATTTGCCTCAACAAACCCAAAATTTTCTAAAAAAATGGTAGAGATCCTCCAAAAGGGTGCACAGGGTGCTCAAACACCCCCAAAGAGGCTCAAGGAGTGCCATCACTCCCTGACAGTGGGTAGGGGAGCACTCCTCTCCAAAATTCATTTTTTAGTGGTTCTTTCAGTGTCAAAAGGTTTGTACTCCCTATCAAGTGACTTCTCTTCTTCAAAACTAGTCTTTGGGGTGTCTTAAGTGTCTTTATGATGTCGTTAGAGGCACGACATGGGAAAGATGGCAGTATGATTTTTATGACACTTACAACACTTGTGGTCAAGATGAGACACTTGTGGACAAGATGCGACACTTATAACACTTGTAATGACGACACTTGCGACACTATTGAAGTGAGTAATTTTGTTGTGTAAAAGATACACAATACAAATAAAGACATGGATATATGTGGTTCACCCAATGTGGGCTACATCCATGGAGAAATCTCCAGGTCCTTCCTTTATTATTATCTATCAAATGAAAGGATACAACCTACAACACACATGTTGTAACTTCCTCCTCTTTCTCTCACAATCTCCTCTCTCATAATACAATATTTGCTCACTCACACAACCACAATACAATGACCTCATACAAAACAGGTTTCTTTCTTGGGCGAAAATCCTAACATAACTTTTATCATAATATTCACGACCTTTTAATGAACGATCTAGATTGAATATGAAATTACAATATTTTACAAGGCATTTTTTTCAAAAAATTATCTTCAGGGGTGCTACCCTCGAACCCCAGCCAAGGGGAATCCATAAAGTGTCATTTCCCCAAACCCCTATACCCCCTCGATGACAGATGCAGAGGAGAAAGCCCCCCCACACCCCCTTGTCAAGAAATGGGATTCAAACATGGATGAAAGAAGACCTCTGAATCGGGAAGATAATTTGGCTCCACAACCAACAATATCCCACTTGGAGATTGATCACAAAAACTCCACTATTTTTGTACCTACTAGACTATGATCCACCTTGGACCTATTAAGTTTCTCATCTTCACCTTCATGCTTGAAGACCAACTAAAAATGAGCAGAAACTCAATTTTACCTTGGCTACTACCATTGTTAACATGTCTACATGATTCAGGCTAGTATGTATCTTTTCCATCTTCAATTGTCCATATTCTAAAATGGAATGTATGAAATGGTACCTGAGTTGTATATGTTTATTCTTAGAATGGAAGGTTGAGTTCTTTGCAAGATGAATGACACTCTAGTTGTCACAGTAAAACCTGTTATTCTCCTACTACTTTCCCAATTCCTCCAGAAACCTCTGTAATCAAATCATCTCTTTACTATCCTCTATAGAAACAACATACTCTACCTCCATTGTTGAAAGTACAACAACCTTTCACAGTTTCAAAATCCAACTTATTGTTGTTCTACCTACAGTAAAAACATACCCTATGGTGCTCCTCCTTCTATCTTTATCACCTGCCATATCTGAATCAACATATCTTTGTAGAGCAGTATTTGAACCTCCAAAACATAATGCATGAGTAGTAATACCTATCAAATACCTGAGAATCCAATTTACTACCCCCCAATGTCCTTTACCTATATTGTCCATATACCTGCTCATAACTCTCACTACATGTGCAATATCTGGTCTTGTGCACACCATCACATACATCAAGCTGTCAATTGTCGATGAATAAGGGACACTAGACATGTTTTTGGATCATGTTGTCATTGATGCCAATGGTTTGATTGATTGATGTCAATTGATTGATTGATGCCAAAGGATTGATTTATTGATGATTGATGTAATGTAATATGTATTGTCCTTGATGAGAATGCATATATGAAGATGGATCATTGAGTTTTCATTGATATGATGAAGATGGATGAATGAGTTGTCATTGATACATGATGAAGATGGATCGATGTGGTTTCATTGATATATGATGCATTGTTGGAAAAATGTATAGATAACTCATTATTGTCTTATCATGATTGATAAGGTGCATAAATGGATGAACTCCAAAGTGGTTCCCTTATGGTGAAATCCCTCATAGGAATGGATTGAGTTATAGTAGAAGAATGGTTGGAGGAACCATGCTCTCATTATTGTCTTACCATGATTGATAAGGTGCACAAATGGATGAACTCCAAAGTGTTCCCCTTATGGTGAAAGCCCTCACGAGAAGACGCTTTGCGGATTGAGTTATCCTAGAAGAATGGTTGGAGGACCCATGCTTGTATGTGGAATAATGAGATGAATATCAAGGAAATTGTTGGTGAAACTATCCTAGATGGATAGTGTTTGTCATGCCATTTCTGGTGGTATGTGGAATGTCACATAACTCCTCATGGTGTGAGAGTTATGGCCTTACGAAGATGAAGGACCCCCACATGAAGGCTTGAAGCCCCCAAGGTCAAAGAAGTCAAAGTGACCTAAAAGAAGAAATCATTATTTAAATGATAAAGTAAAGTGAAAAAGTCAAGGTGGATTATTTAA
>ML790703.1:400363-425595 GCA_009831015.1 Picea engelmannii
ACAAAATCAAGAAGGAATATTTAAATGATAAAGTATTGGAGAACTTTCTATTTATGGAAAGCGGTTAACCCTAAAATAAGGAAAATAGGTTAAGTGACCTAGAAATGGGTTAAGTGACCTAAAAATGGGTTAAGTGACCTAGATGATGAAAGTATAAATAATATAGCAATGGTCTCTTGTAGATCATCATTTTTGTGGATCAATGGAGAGCTTCTTGTGAGAATATATTTTGGAGTATTGATGGAGAACTTCTTGAGCATTTTTAGTGTGGAACACTTGAGCATATAGAATATCTATATGTGACTGAGGTAACCAAAGGATATCTAAGCCGAATTTCAAAGGGAAGGTGAAGAAAAGAGGGCCAGAATTAAAGGGAGGATAAATTCTTTCCATGATGCTTTATAAGTTTCAGATCGATTCAACAAATATTCCGTGTGGGGCAAGATCTACAAGGTTGCTCTTTAGAATAAGTCAGAATTCAGAAAGGTATGCCATTTTTGCTATAACTCCTTTTCTAAGAGGTTCCAAGTGGTGACACCTAGAGGAATTGCATAAAATGCACTAAAGAACATTGTGTATCAGTTTAAGATCTTTATTCATTGCATGTACAAAGTTATGATTATTTCAAGTTAGGGTTGTTGACTAATCCAAAACTAGTCATGGTTGGGGCAAGCAGTTGATGAGTTGGCACATACATGAAGTGTATAGTTGATTAACATATTGATGAGTCATTGTTGATGAATAGTTGACACATGATTGGTATATACTTGGTACATGGTTGGATGCACTTGTTTATGGTACAGGTTGATTACAGGTTGTTTGGCACAAGTTGGTGCATGATTGATGCACTTGTTTATGGTACATATTTATGTCTGTTGAGGATTGTTGTGTCATCTCAGTTGGTGTTGAGGGTGTAATATGAGTCTTTCATTATAGATCCGGTGCTCTTATAGAGTTTTACTCTATTCAATTGTTGCTGAAAAACCCCAAGGATTGTAGTCCGTAATAAAAATAAAATTGTACATACATCTTGTGTTCTTTGTGTTCCTTGTGGTGATGACTTGTTGATGATATATTTCAGATATATGTTGTTGATATGTGTTGACATTTAACTGGTTATAAATGACATCAATGAGTAATGAGTTAATGGTGATTGTTAACTAAGGAGTTTTGAAAGAAAGAGCCCTACATTGTTCACCCCCCCCTCTTAGTGTAGTCGATGTGTCCAACACATGTATTATATATGTTCTTGTGTCTTGGGACACATTTCCTTGGTTAATTTGAAATGGCTGACTAAATTTGTACTAACTAGTTTTCGATTCTGCATTAAAAACCTCTCTAACACCTTTTATATGTACTCACCCTGAGACAATATCAATTTGTGTTTTTTCCTGTCTCTTGTTATTCTCATACCAAGGATTTTATTTGTGGCACTCAAACCCTTCATCACAAGTGAATTAGCTAATTCATTTTTTAGCACATTTTATCCTGCATTTTAGACCCTGCAACAAGCATGCCATCTACATACAATAGCAAGATAACATAGCTTCCATTTTCTAGCCTCTTAAAATAAACATAGTAATTAGGATGAAATATACTATAACCTTGTTTTGTCATAAACCTGTCAAATTTCAAATACCACTTCCTTGGAGATTGCTTTAGGCCATACAAGCTCTTCTTCAACCTGTATACCAAATTATCCTTCCCTTTGACCTCATACCCATGTGGTTGCTGCATATAGATATCTTCCTCCAAATCCTCATGGAGAAAAGTTGTTTTTACATACAACTATTCAAGATGAAAATATTATACTGCCACAAGACTTAAATAGTCCTAATTGAATTCATTTTAACAACAAGAGAAAATATTTCATTAAAATGTATACCTTTATTTTGTGTGAAACCCCTTTACAACAAGTCTGGCCTTGTAGCATTTTTTACCTCCATTTTCTTCCTTCAACATGTAAACCCATTTATTATGCAATGTTTTTTTTCCTATAGGCAATTGAACCAAGTCCCAAGTCTGGTTATTTACTAAGGAGTCCATTTCCTCTTTCATGTCTTGCTCCCACTTCTTTTTAGTGTCTACCAGAATTGTCTCTTCATAACTTTTTGGTTCACCATAATCAGTTAACAATAAATAATACAATGAAGGAGAGTATCGTTCAGGGGGTCTAATTAACCTGGTAGATATTCTAATAACATTTGCAAGATTTTGAGGTACCTGCTGCTCCTATTGTTGTAAATTTTGATTTTCTAGTACCTTTGAAATTTATTTTTTAGTGATCTCATCAAGCACTATGTATTTTGGGTTTTTTTCCTGTTTCTTTCCTTGCAACTGATCCTTGTACATGACCTTCTTATTGAATATGATATCTCTACTCCTGATTATTTTATGGTTTTCAAAATCATATAAGCTATAACCAAAATCATTAAATCCATATCCAATAAAAGTACACTTCTTGGATTTTGCTTCAAGATTTGTTCTATTTTCTTTCTTAATGTGGAAAAATGCTTCACAACCGAAATTCCTTAAAAATGAGTAATTTACATTTTTAGCTATCCATGCCTCCTTTGGAATGTCATCATCCAAGGAAATTTAAGGCCATTTGTTTATTAAGTAAACAATAGTATCCACAACATCTTCCCAAAATTGTAGGGACAATCTTGCATGAAATCTCATACACCTTGTACGCTCCATGATTATCATGTTCATCCTTTTTGACACACCATTTTATTGTGGTGTTCCTAGAACTGTTTTCTCTCTACGAATCTGATGGTATGAATAGTAATTATAAAACTCTTTGTTACAATATTCACCTCCATTATATGATCTGAGACACTTCAACCTTTTTCATGTCTCATTCTCAACCAAAGCTTTCGATTTCTTAAAAGTATCAAAAACATTAATTTTTTGTCGAATGCAATAAACCCAAGTTTTCATAGTTGCATCATCAATAAAAGTAACATAATAAAGAGAGCCACCAAGAGATGATACCTGAGTTGGTCCCCATACATTTGTATGCACAAGCTCTAACTTTTCACTATTATATTCCTTCCCAACTTTGAGAAATCTGACTCTCTTATGTTTTACATAAACACGGTGCTCACATAAATACAAATCAACTTGTTTAAGATCTGGAAACAAATTCTTTTTATGAAGTATCTACATCCCCTTCTCACTCATGTGTCCAACTCTATGATGCCACAATGTTGTATCCACTCCTGTAGAAGCTAAAGAGATAGAAGAGTCAACATTATTAGTATATAAATACAATGTACCTACCTTCTCTCCTATCATTATAACCAATGATCTTTTAGTGACCTTCCATGTCTTTTCTGTAAATGTAGATATACAACCTTCACTTCCCAATTGCCCTATTGAAATTAGATTTCTTCTCATATATGGAGCATGTAACACCTCTTTAAACAATCATTGGTTTCCATTCTTTTTATTTATTTGTACCTTACCCATTCCAACAATTTTACATGGTTCATCATCACCCAAATAAACATGTCCAAAATCACCTTGAACACAATCTTGAAAATATTTCCTATGGGGTGGCATTAAATGAAGCCCATGAATCTAATTCCTAAGAATCAATAAAAATTTATAAATAAAAAATCAAAGCATCTTGTAACACATCACCTACTACATTTGCTTCCTGATTTTTCTCTTGTTCTCCATCTCTTTGTTTCTTTACAGATATGTAGTCTTTCTTCAAATTCCCTTTCTTCCCACAATTCCAACACTCTATCTTTGATAGTATGGATTTGGATATTCCCTTCCTAGATTTCCCATGGTTCCCTGGGCTCTTTCCTATTTCCCTTTTTCTTTCCCTATTCTCCACAGTAAATGCATTAATTGATGTCTCACCTATGTTTCTCTGTCACCTTTCCTCGCTAAGGATAATGCCAACAACATCATCAAATTTCAGAGTGTTTGAGTTGGAGACAAAGTTACTTACAACCATGACCAAGTCATTCCATCTTTCTGTAAATAAGCACAATATTATAATATCCCTAACCTCATCATCAAATTTCACTCCTATAGAAATTAGTTGACTGTAACCATATTAAATTCATTTAAATGGTCAACAACAGGCCCACATTCTAACATCTTCATATTAAATAATCTCTTCATTAGAAATACCTTGTTGAAGGCCAATGTTTTTTCATATAATTTAGCTAATGTCTTCATTAGATCCTTCGTTATCTTTTCTTTTGAAATATTGAAATCCACCAATGCTACCAGGAACAACCATATTGTTCCTAGTGGTTTTCTGTCAAGAACATCTCATTCTTCATCCTTCATACTCGTCAAATTCTTTTATTTTCTGCCCAAAAGTAGGAAAAAATCCTTCTAATATAGATAGTCTTCCATTTGCATCTTCCACAATTGTTAGTTTTGGACGTTAAATTTCTTGACCCTAAATTTTTTATCTTCCTCGATTACTCACACTCAAACCAGGGACTCTCTTTTCCTACAAGTTACCTTTCGCTTTGATACCAGTTGTTAGAAAAGAAAAGAGGATCGCAAAGAAATAAAATAAAATAAAACATATGTGGAAATATAAACACAGAATATACACGATAGAAACAAAGACACGGATATACGTGGTTCACCCAATGTGGGCTATGTCCACAGATAAATTGTCAGGTCCTTCCTTTATTATTATTCAAAAAATGAAGGGATACAGCCTACAACACACCCATTGTAACTTTCTCTTCTTTCTCTCATAGTCTCCTATCTCAAAATAGAATATTATCTCACACACAGAGTCAAAATACAATTTCCTCATATAAAAATGGGTTGTCTTATTGGGATAAAACCCTAACATAACTTCTACTATTATATATGCAACCTTATAATGAATGGTTCATATTGACTATGAAATTACAATATTTTACAAGGAAATTTTCCCAAAAAATTCTCTTTGGGGGTGTTTCCCACGAACCCTTGCCAGAGGGGGACTCCATAAAGTGTCCTCACCCCCCCCCCCAGACCCCCTTGAAGATAGATTTTGGGGGGGAAATCCCCCCTGTTAGGAAATGGGATCCAAACATGGTTGAAACAAGACCTCTGAATCATGAAGATAATTAGTCTTCACAACTAAAAAAGAAGAAGATCTTCCTTTGAAATGTCAATGAACAAATATATTTTGGAGGCATTGATAAAGGAGTGTTTCAACAAGAAAGAAGATATTTTGTCGAAATGTAGGCAAAGAAAGATTTTTTGAGCCGCAGATAAAGGAGTGTTTCGGTGAGGAAAAGATATTTTGATGCCTAAATGTCGACGAAGAAAGAATATCTTTCATTGATACACTAGCGAAGGGATATCTCCCCAAGTCGTTAATACAATGGAAAACAAAGAAGCTCTTTTTTCGATACACTGATGAAGGAAGACCTTCCCAAGTCATTGATATGTCGACAAAGAAAGAAGATCTTTCATTGATATTTCTGTGAAGAAATATCTTCCGAAGTTTTCAATATGTCAACAAGGAAATAAAATATTTGATCGATATGATGGTGAAGGAAGATCTTCCCAAGTCACTGATACATTGGCAAAGAAATAAGATCTTTCATTGATACGTCGACGAACAAAGATCTTCCCAAGTCCCTGATACATCAATGAAGGGAAAAGATAACAGATCACTGATAAAGGAAAATAAGAGAAAGAGGAGAAAGAGAAGAAGAAGAAGAATAAGAAGAAGAGAAGAAATGAGAAAAGAGTGAAGAGAAAAAGAGGAGAGAAGAATAAAAGATAAAAAGGGGAAGGAGAAAACAAATAATTTACAAAAAAAGTTTGGAGACAAAAACTTGTTTTGGCCATAACATGATCATTTCAACTTGAATGCGGATGAAATTTAAGGGGTATGTCCACAATGATGAGTACTACAAGAATTCAAATGAGGGCCACTAGCTAATTTTGCCTCCATTCTCCGTAAAATGTGAATTGTTGGGTTTTAAAGATCAATGTCATGCTTAGATACTAGGACCCATATTAATATGAAATTGTTATAGATAGATAAAAAGGCAAGCATGAAGATACCCATTTGGGATTATGGAAAAATTCAAAAGGGTTTGGAGTGGAAATGTTGAAACAAGACAAAATTCACTATTCCTAGGCACTTTTAGGGGATTTGTGAAATATTCAGAGGGGAAAAAGGGGACCCCATATCACCAATTCAAAAAACTTTATTTATTCGACATTTTACCTACTCATCAATCCAGACAATTTTTTCTTGATTGAGTTTTTACTATTTTTGCTCCATTTGGGAGATAGCCACTTTTGACTAAAAATTCTAAGTCTGGAGAAAATGCAAAAGGATAGTAGATAATCTAGATTGATGCAAAATATGGATGGAGTGCCATATCCTCAATCTAAGTGTTTATTTTTATTCAAAATCAAGAATAATATTTTAGCACACAATATAAAAAAATTTATTGGTTCTCACCATATTTTCTTCTGCAAGAAGAAGAAGTTAACCCTTAAGATTTTTGGTATAGTGAAACAAGTACAAAAAGGGGTGAAACTGTTGATTTTGTTGACATAAGTACAACCATCATAACATTATTTGTGTATGCAGGTTTCCACAATTAGTCATAATGCTAGAGAAACTTTTGGAACAAAACTGTGTGGAGTTTTGAAACGTCCAAAACTCCACACACAATTTTGTTCCAAAAGTTTCTATAGCATCATAACATTAATTCTGAAAGGAATATATTTTAAAGCTCATAAATTCAATTAGTTTATTAGTGTTCTCCAAAAATTTGAGGAAAAAGGGGGTCTGTAGCTTAAATTAATGATATTTTTTTTTTATCCAAGTGGATCTCGGTGGCCATCCACCTTCGCCACTAAATGAACATTTATGAGCCCGTGGTTTTGATAAACCATGATATTCACCCTTTTGATGGGGAATGTAATGTAATGGATCTCCATTTGTAATGTAATTCATATAGCGTTAATGCACCGGATCCCATTAGAACTCCACAATTAAGTCGGCTTGGGCTAGAGTAGTATTGGGATGGGTGACCTCCCAGGAAGATCAATTTTATAATATATGTTTAATTTAAGTTAATATATATTCTCAACATAATCCAGATCTATTTTATAATATATTCTCAAAACCTCTAGGGTATTTTTTAGAGGAGAATTATAGCCAAAAGACTAAATTTTAGTTTTAAGGTTGGTGGAAATTTTATATTACTTAAATATAATATATTTTTCCTTATCTCAAAACCTTATTACTATTTTTATATATAAATATCCAAATAATATATGGGATGAGGAATCGTATTTTCCTATTTTCAAGGGGAGAGAATTTTGGAATCATATTTGCCTATTTTCAAGCAAAGGGGATATATGGGATGAGGAATCATATCCCCTTATTTTTAAGGGGAGAGAAATTTGGAATCATGTTCACCTATTTTCAAGCAAAGGGGACATATTTTCTCCATCCCCGAGGGTTGTATTTAAAAAAAAAAATCTATGGGTATTTTTTAAAAATAAAATATAGTTAAAATGTGAAAATTTAAGAATTTTTTAAAGATGCATGAGCTTTCTGGAAATAGTAATTTTCCCTTAATTTTATAAATTAATTCTCCATTATTTCTTCCTTTTTTCTGCATCCTCTTTCTCATTTTGACTTTAATTGTCCTTTATTTTAATTTGTTTAATTTTATAAATTAATTCTTTGTTATTTCTTCCTTTCCTTCTCTACTCCTTTAATATTAATTTTCTAGTTATTTCTTCCTTTACCCTTTTATTCTCACATTGACCTTAAATATAAATAATAAGTTTTGCGGTATTCCCCTTATTCCATTTATTATCTCACCTCCTTTTTCAATGAGTATCCTTGATATTCACTGTCTATATTTCACTTGGTTTAATCACAATGGGTGGAATGTTTTTATTTAGACATTTCTAAATATACTACAAAGTTTATTTCCAGAAATCTCATGCATCATTATGACTAATCCTGAAAACTTTTACTTTCAAAATATTTTTTAAAGTAAAATATAGCTAAAATAGTAAATTTTAGGAATCTTTTTAGGTTGGATGAGTTTTTTTATATTAAAATAATTTCTTTAATTTTTGGCATATAATGGTATATTCAATAGTATTTTAGAAGTAATATTTTGCAGCAAGATTTCATTTTATTAATCCTCGTTGAAGGGACTATAACAATCGATTCCATGGTTGGCCATCCATTAATTTTCCTTTGACTACAAATATTTTTCTTGTTGGCAAAGAAATTTTTCCCTAACATAGTTAACCTAAGTTTGGAGTTTTAATCTTAGATAACTACGCCATCTATTCATTGAGGTCATTTTGATGTCTCCTTTCTATCCCAACCTATTTTTTTCATCTATATGCCTATTATTTTTATATATCCTAGCCAAACTATCTCTATAAATCACATAAATGGTTGTGCATACACCATATCTACACTTATTGGTAGACCATCCATTAATGAAGTTCCATCATTGCCTTCTCCCTCTCCCATGAGTTGCAATCTCTTTAACAATAATATGGAACATTGATTCAATCTTGGGTACTGTAAGGCTAGTGGAGTTGGATGCACACATATATGTGTATACCATGTGAAATGGGTTACTCAACGTTTTCATATGAGTCAAGGCGAAAGGAGCGGGTGGGGTTCTCTATTCCCTAGGAGGAAATGCTCAACTAGTGTTCTCTTAGAATATCAAATAGGCATGCAATAACCAAATTGAGGCCTTTGCCCTATTTCAAGGACTAAGATAGGAAAAATGATTAGGTGTATCTTCCCTTTTTATTTTGGGAGACTCTATGGTAATCATAAATCATATAAGGAAACACACCATACCCGAAGAGATGAAATTGCCATCTAGATATTCAAATAGATTTAGTATGAAGTGAGAGAGTTATGAGCCTTCTTCCCTTTCCACATCCTTCGACAAAATAATACCATTGCATACAAACAAGAAAATGAGGCCCTAAGAGACTCCCTATGAGTACTAAGGGACAATGGATGCCAAATTGACACACCCATACCATGACAATATATATCCTCATCCTCAACCATCAAAAGGTCGTCATGTTGCAAAAGCACGAAGGGAGGAATGTTGCAATGTTATAAGGAAATAAATGAAGGTTTATAAGATGGGATAGTTTGGGCGCTTGTCACCTTTCCCACATCCCAGGTCACATCCATGCAATGATTCCACAGGGTGGTAAGGACAAATGGATTAGGCATGAAAATGACTCCCACATGGATATACTAGCAATTACCATACAACTAGGCCATAGCTACAAACAAATCCATCCTTCCTTTGCACAATTAGCATGAGGTATGATCAATTCTGAAGATGTTCAACCAATTATGAAGATTAAATGAATGTATGAATTAATGGGTCCTGTACTTAAGGGATGGTACCGGTCATCAACAAGGTTAATTCAACTTAGAAGGGAGCAACCTGATGCATGCGCCGACCCTTTTCATCATGAGTTTGGGGTATGTGTAATTAATTCACAATGGGAAGACAAGATGGTGAAATCATGATCCAAGTCATGGAATTTGATGT
Source organism: Picea engelmannii (assembly GCA_009831015.1). Lineage (NCBI taxonomy): Eukaryota > Viridiplantae > Streptophyta > Pinopsida > Pinales > Pinaceae > Picea > Picea engelmannii. The sequence goes on from ML790703.1 coordinate 409,933, forward strand.
ATGCAGGATGGCTATGAGATATCAACACACAAATTGGAATTCAAGGAGGATTAAAAATAGAGGATAAAACTTTGAAAGAAAAGGGGAATCTGAGAGCAACTACCAACATGTTTTTTCAACGGGAATTACACAGGCTGAAAGATATGGATAGTCGAAGAGTATGGGTGGCACGATGGCATCAGGAGCTCAAGAATGAAGAACATGAGAATCTAGTGCAGATAGTCCAATCTCTCCAACTCTAAATTCAAGGTTTCTCCTTGCAATGGATTATAGCTATGGAGATCATAGCAGAACAATGACAATTAAGGGATAAACATGTTGCAATTCGATCAGAGGTAGAATATTTGAATAACAATCTGGAAAACTAGACTCGGGCTCACACCAGCTCTGCTCCTTCAGAGGAGGCATCCTCTCCTTGTCTGCGACCAAATATTCCAGATATCAACTCAACTCCAGAAAATATGAAAGAGATGTCAGGCATGACAATAATTCCCTTTTAGTGTTTACTTATGCTCTTCTTTGGCATTTTATCACTAGGTGTCTATTATAGAAATATCCAGGAAAGGATTATAGAATTATGTATCAGACTTTTTTAACTCCATTTTTTAGTATCACTTAACAATTTTAAATCCTTCTTTTGCTACCAGAATGCTATAGGATCAATTCCATTGGACAGATAATTTTAAGATATTTCTTTTGGTATATTATATGTGGTGTTTCCAATCTATATTTTCTCTCAAATCCTCATGGATGTTTTACGGTAGTTGGAATCCCTCTAATCCAATGTGAAATATGTCAGGGATAATTGTCACAATATTCAAGCGTCCTTAGCTAGCATACACGAGCGATATATTATGGAGGACATCATGGATAAATATAATCAAGAAGTGTATGCTTGGTATAATTTTGAGGCTGATTGTGATGATTTGTATATGGATAGTTTTCATTTCTGGGATGACAACCACTTCCATCTTCTATTTGATGAATCTACTCCACCTCATGTAGAGCCCATCCTAGAGAGTACAAAATAGTCTTATATGCATATTATTCTTCAGTTTTATTATTCTCCAGTAGTAGTGGATGAATTTTTGGTCGGTTCTAGATATTTCAACCCACATGAATAGTGTCGATCTTTGGAGCATCATTTTCAGTTGGTTCTTGAGCTATGATATATTCAATGTGGAGTTCACATGAGCACTTGGAAATGGAACCCAAGTTTATAGTGGTGGTTGGACTAATTCAAAATGGTGGCTCTCATTTCTACATGGGACCTTGGTTCTCTAATCTACTTCAACACTATGCTCCACACTTATCCATGGGACCCTAGTATAGGGTTTTACAACCTCATAAAAAGCATTCATGACAACGCTTTGATATGGGGGAAGGAATGTAGTGTATCTAGAGAGGTAATAGGGTGGGCCAGAGGGCCCATAGTGATAATAGTGGAGGTAATTTAATGTAAGGTGGAATATGTCCACTATAGTATTAAATAAGGCCCATTATGGTAGTCATATATATTAATATGAACATAATAAATTTAAGAGGACTTCTTAGAAGGTTCCGCTTCTAGAAGGTTCCTCCTCTAGAATGTTCTTAGGTGGTTGGTAGCACTATATAAAGGGGTTCAAGCAATGTAATGGGGTGAAGAAGAAGTATTGTATGTTGAACATATCTCATTAGGAGGTTTTCCCCTCCAAAAGACAAGTGAACAAGAGAGGATCACTTCCATAATAAGATCCATTGTATGGTGTTTCCCTACCCTAAGAGTTTTCTATAATAAAGTGTGGGTTGAGTATTATCCATCCCTAAGGATTAATATATGGTTTTACCCTACCTCAAGGGTTTTGACTATTTCTTGTGTTCAATATTTTGGTGAATTGTTTGGTTTATTCTTGTTGAGATTAAGGGTTATTTATGAAGTATATTTGCAGATCTATTTAGGTACATAACATTTGGTATCATATCTCTTTCCTTGGCCAAAGAAGGGAAGAATTTTGTTTTCATTTTGCAATTTTTTTAAAAAGAAAAAAGGGGGTGGTTCACTCTAGACTCAGTTATGAAACTTTTTGCTCAAAATTTGCAGAAAATAATTGGATACTTGAATTTGACTCTGAAAAATACCTAATTTCAAAAAAGAATTAGTCGAAACAGAGTTCGTGAAGTTATAAGCATTTTGACTTCGACCATTTTTCAGGTTTTTTTTTTTGGAAAGAATCCGTGCAATTTTTTTAAACCCTAGTTCAATCTTTGGGGTTTTCATAGAATGATGTATTTTACAAGTAAATTTGATTGGCCTAATATTGAATAATTCCTAAAAGAAGAGAAGTCAGTATGGAAAAATAATTGGAGAGGTTTAGTCAGTTTACACTTACAAGGTGATGCGACCATTTGGTGGAAGTTGGTTAGCTATAACATGATAAGCATACTCTTCGATGAGGAATTTGAAAAGGTATTTTTTGATAGGTGGTATCATGTTAAAAAATAGGATACAAAGAGCACCAAGGGTTTATTTTCATGTGGAAACTCTATACTATAGTTCTAGGGATGTATTCAGAAAGAAAATATCATTGTTTCTATTAACCCTAGTTGCATGTATAATCTTATCAATGTTCAATTAGTTAATAGATTGCAAGTTTCTGCAAAGAATATTCAAAGCACACTAGTTGAGGGTGAAAATGTTCAAATTTTTAAATATTTTAAGCTAAGTATGGAAAAATCTATGTTGCATTCATATTTTTATGCTATAGACATGGGTGATGTGGATATTGTTTTGGGATATCCATGGATAGACTCAATGGGTACTATTAATATTAATGTGAAAAATAAGATTTTGAAGTTGTGGTACAAGAAAAATAAAATCACATTGTAGGATGTGTCTCTTAGTCAGAAAGAAGGGCCCACGAAGGGTAGTAAATAAGTTATTGTAGAGTCCAAAGTTGAATCAGAGGCAGAATCTATAGAAGGAGATGAAACAAATCCACATGAAGGGAAAAATAAAGAAGCCAAGGAGATCATTGAATCAAAGGCACACTATGCTGCATAGTTAAAGAAAAAAGAATTGATTCCTACAGTTGTTGTATATCGCCATCCACACCATATAGAGAAATGAAAATCATCAAGGCAGGGGCGTGAGCATAAACACACTTATTCACTAGCATGGCACCAGAAAGGAAACCAATCAAGAGGTGCATGGTGGAATACCAACATTTCAGTACAATATGAAGATAAAGAAACAATCCCATGGTACCATAGGCACGATAAGGATAAATATTAGGGTGCAAGGCAATAGTTGGACATCATGTTCTTCTTCCATTGGGATGGATGGATGGTCATACTTGGTACCAATTGGATACATCTATTATCCTGTCATATTGTATGGTTTCTTGTCATGTTTTGAGGATGAAACATGTGAAGGGGGGTGGAATATAGTATAGTACCTAGAGAGGTAATATGGGGTATCTAGGGAGGTACCCAATGGGAATGTGGTTATGTATTATTAGTGAAGGCCATCCAATGTAAAGTGGACTAGGTCCACTATATTATTAAATAAAGCCCATTATGGTAGTTATATATAATAAATAGGCTTTCTTGAATATTCATTCTCTAGAATATTCCTAGGATATAGAGAATGTTATATAAATAAGTGTAAGAAATGTATTAGAGCATGGTGAAGAATATTTTTATTGTAAAAATAAAGGATTGGTTGAAGAGTTGTATCCTTCCCTAAGGATTAATATATGGTGTTACACTACCTCAAGGGTTTTGACTATTTTTTGTGTTCAATATTTTGGTGAATGGTTTGGTTTATTATTTTTTATATTAATGGTTATTTTTGAAGTATATTTGCATATCTATTTAGGTACATAACATTTGGTATCATAGTTATTTCCTTGGCCAAAAGAAAGAATTTGTTTTCATTTTGCAGATTTTTTAAAAGGAAAAAAGGGGGTAGCACAATTCAGACTCAGTTCTGAAACTTTCTGCTCAAAATTTGCAAAAAATAATTGGAAATTTTAATTCCTCTAAAAAAAATACCCAATTTCAAAAAATAAAATCAAACGAAACAGATTCCAGGAAGTAAAGTTATAAGAATTTTAAATTCGACCATTTTTCAAGTTTTTTCCAAAAAAAAAAAACCACACAATTTTTTTAAACCCTAGTTCTATTTTTGGGGTTTTCATAGCAAGGTGTATTTTACAAGGAAATTTGATGGGCCTAAGATTGAATAATTCCTAAAAGAATAGAATTCATTATGGAAAAATAATTAGAGAGGTTAGTCATTTTACACTTACAAGGTGATGCGACCATTTGGTGGAAGTTGCTTAACTATAACATGATAAGCACATTGTTATTGGATAAATCAGTAGGTGCGGACACTAACAGATCTCCCTAGATCCATCTAGATCTAGAACAAAACACACCAGAACATGACACTTTCCTTAAGTTTTAGATATTGAATTTACTAACTAAAGAGGGATATGTGACATACCGTTTAAACGCCACTTCCTCTCGCCATCGCCATCCTAGCTTCATTCCAATGCTCATATAATGATGAACCTATGAAAGAATGCAACCAACCAAAGGGATAGTAATAGCATAAACTCAATATAAACCTATGTATGTGATCAAGGAATCATACAATAAAACACAACAAGATTTATAGTAAAGAGTCATATTACTGTATCATATTAAATGTGAAAGAGAGATTACAACCATGGCCTTGATGTCGTAAGGTCCCTTCCAACTTTCCTTCGTTCCCCACACACTTCCACTCCAAGAATTCTGAGAGCATAGATTTGATAATATTCACAATCTATCTTAACAAAATGGCTCATCTAGCCAAGCTAACAATCTCCAAAGCTCAATCCAATCCAAGCTCCAAAATCAAAAGCTCCAAAGCTCATCCAAGCCAACTTTCTCCATGATAGCTCCTCTCCTTTTATAAGTTGAAGAGGATAAGGTGAGGAGGTTAGGATGATCCCACCAAATCATGAAAGCGAGTAAGATCCAAACCATTCAGATGCCACCTCACCATGGAAGTTTCTCCTTCTAGAAGCATCGAGAAGATGTTCGTTTTTCCCACGTATGAGCATTCTCGTACCCTACTTATAGAGCAACCTGTGAACCTCTCACAACCCAACTATGGTGCAGCCTGCAAGAATAAGGAATTATCGCACCCTAGCCATAGTGCAGCATGTGAAAATCATCTTTAATAGGGTTTTCATAAAGGAAAATGTAACTTCTTTTCTCAGGAAAAGTGCTTCTCCCTTCTTTCTTTAGGAACTCAGGCCACTAACCCCTCTGAAGGCAACATATAGGTTTACATCATTAACAGTCATAGGGATTATGAAAATAATGTGTAACAGAGAGCCCCCCAAAGTATGAAGTTAGAACAGAGTGATAGATGAAATACTTTGTCGAGTGTGTGTAGGGAACAAGGAACGATCGATTGGAAACCTGCCAACAAACAAGGAAATACAGTACAATAATATATCATCACTAAGGTAGGCATTCCCATACTCAAAATACAAATGAATCAGAGAATAAATGCTGACATGTGAATATCCATGTCAAGTAAGACAGGTCATGGCCACCAAACATACACTGTGGATCCATGCCAATATGACTCAAATTTGAACATAGCCACCAAAATTACACTGTGGATCTATGTGTTAAAGACTCAAATTTGAACATAGCCACCAAAAATACAATGTGGATCTATCTAACAGTACACTGAATATATTCCAACGCAACTTGAATCTATCAGAAAAGATCCAGGGTCTTCATCTTCACCACTCTATAGTACGAATCTAACCATGTAAATACATGTGTCAAAGTTGAACATGGTAGAAACCACTTGATTACCGGTCATTAGTGTATACCATTAACAAGTGCGAGGGAAATATCCATTAATGTCAATGACTCCCAAGGTACACTAGTACAATCCAATGAATGTGAATCAATGAGCTGAGGTCGAACACTCAACTAAATCTCTTGATCAGGGGTCAGTAATGAAAACCCACTGTCGAAAGCGAGGAAACCTGCCATTGAGGCATGCAAGTTCCAAGGTACCAATTAGTTTCTAAGTATAATTCTTGGATAATGAGTTGAAGTCGACAGGAAAAGACTCATCATAGGAGGGCCTTATTGTATCCCACATAAATGACACGAAACAAGTAACAATATTTGATGTAGATCAAGTTAACCAGTAACTCGGGACTGACTCAAGGATGGCTGATGCAATAGAAGGCTTAAGGACTGCAGAAATGGTCGACGCAATAAAAGGCTTTTTGGGTTGAACATCTCTTTTGAACATATTGATGACATGACAACTGTCTTGGAAACACTGTCTCAACAACAGGGATCACAAACCAATTTGCAATCTTATAAAGGAGTATGATCAGGATACAAGTAGATATTCTAACCTAGACACAAAGCAAGTGAAAGGATGTCATGTTCAAAAGTTACTCTTCCATAGAATACAAGTTTAGACACATTTCTTTCCAAATTCCCCCCCACCATTTCTGGCGAGTACCTCTTTATTTTTACACAAGCTTGAGGAGGATAACATATGCTTGTAAATGTAAGCTCATCCTTCAGATGATTCCCTCAGAGTATGTTTAACAAAGCCTAGGAAGGAGTGGTTCGGTCCCATATGGGCCTTTTCAATGTTTGTTTTACGAGTCCAAAGAAAGAAAACTCATGGGTTTTTCATGTTTATAGAGTCTAAAAAACACTTAAAGAGAACTATCTCAGTTCCTTTTTTGTAAAGTAGTCTAATGAGACCGAAAAAGAGATAAACTATTGCTCAAAAGACGTTTTCTTCAAATACTTTAACGAGCATGAAAAGAACAAGATCACTCGAAAATCTTTTCATGTTTATAGAGTCTAAAAAGAGCTTAAAGGGAACTCCAGTGGGTTCCTTTTTCGTATAACCTTTACGAGTCCGAAAAAGTGATAAAAGTATACTCGGTTACATTCTCATTGATTTACGAGCACGAGAAAGAAAAAAGACTAAGCTCGGTAACTTATTCTCATGTATTTACGAGCATGAGAAAGAACAAAGACTAAGCTTGGGATTGTTTTCATTTTTACGCAAGATTTAAAATAAAACGAAACTATGCTTGGACTTGGTTTCATTTTTACACAAGCTTGAACTAGAGAAAACTATGCTTGAGGTAAGTGGTTTCATTTTTACACAATCTTGAACCATAGAAAACTATGCTTGGAATTCCCAATGCATAACACAAGGATGGTTGGTACTTAGCCCCCAACTTAAGAAACTAGTGACTCTAAATTCAACATGAAGTCCAGAGGCTGAAAGCATTGCCCCTCAAGCTTCATTTCATCCAACTACGAAGGAGAATGAAATGAAGCTTCAAATACTATACGTAGTACTTGACCCAAACATAGAAGGGGAAGTTGTTTCATTTTTTAATGAGCTTGACACATGAGAAGAACTATGCTCGTGACTCTAGGTATAATCCCAAGACCATTGTTTCATTTTTAACGAGCTTGACACAGAAACATGAACTATGCTCGTAACCTTTGTTTCATTTTTTAATGAGGTCGCCACAGAGACGCAAAACTATCCTCGTAACAGGTTTCATTTTTTAATGAGCTTGAAATAAAAAAAAAATGCTCAAAGACCTTTGTTTCATTTTTTAACGAGGTTGCCTCAAAGACGCAAAAACTATCCTCGAAAGTGGTTTCATTTTTTAACGAGCTTGAAATCAGAAAACCATGCTCAAATACCTCTGTTTCATTTTTAACGAGGTTGCCTCAGAGACGCAAAAAATATCCTTGAAGTCTCTCTTCTTGATCATGGATTCCAATAACACACTCTGGAAGGACACCATGTTGAGGGTCGCGACAGGAGTAAAGAGATCAGGCTCTAACAACCCTATCGAAGAGATCACCATGTCAACTATTGGATCTAAGTCATCAAAATTTGAAGCCATGGGTGACAATGCCACATAATTGACCTATGGCGGGGGTGATACCGTCTGCATATAAGAACCATTTAGGGAGGAAATCTAGTCTTGGTCAATGAATGAAAGTTGATCAACAGTCACAACTCGTCCATCGTGAGGGAAAGATATCACATGAAAAAGATTAGACACAATAGATTTCATGGCATAGACATAATCTTGCCCAAGGAGTAAAGAGAAATCCAAGGGGTCTTGGACTATCATGATGTCAATAAAGACAGTTTTCCCTCCCAAAGTTACAAGAAATTGAGGAAGGGTCCCTAAAGGTTGACTAGTTATTTTATTAAAAGCTAACAGACTCTGCGTAACTGGCACAAGCTGAGGAAAAACCAAAGCTTGCCAAGGAAAAGAGGACAAAATACTAACAAATGCACCTTCATCTATCAGTTTCTGAGGAATTTCTCGACCACAAACTTGCACTATAATCTAGAAAGGAATGTGAGAGGGAAGACGAGGTCCAGTTAGCACAGCCCAATTAAAAAGGATGGCCTCATTACTTGGAGGGGGTTTCACAGGAGAAGGAGGAATACCCCCCGACACGGTAGAGTCTATATCAATGAGAAAAACATGGGCGGTATCAGGTTTACTCTCTAGAGGGAGAGTAGGATTGACCGATGACGAGATCAGATCGACCATGTGGGTTTCATTCTCCAAGGGGAGAATGGGGTTGATAGGTGGAAACAGATCAACCACTTGGGTGACACTCTCTAATGAGAGAGTGGGATCGACTAAGGATGGGATCAGATTGACCACTTTAGTTTCACTCTCTGAAGGGAGAGCGGGATTGACCGAGGATGGTATCGAATCAACCACTTTGTCAATTGGTTCAATTAAGGATGTGACCAGTTTGACAACATGATGATTCCATCAACTATAGGGGGGTTGAGAAAAAACTTACGATAAGCAGCTGGAAGTTGAGGTTGTGAAATAGTCATGTCTTCCAATAATTTCAAGGCTTTTTCTATACAAGGGAAAAGGTGAGTTAGATGACTCCCTTTGCATAACATACGTATCCCTTTGACTCTACTTTTCTTATTCCCAATGGTATTGTGACTAGTTGACATGAGGTCATCATCATGTTGTTCAGAGGATGACAACATGGGTTGGTCAGGGTGTGTAGACCATACTTCTATAACCTTGGGTAGACCAGAGCAATCCTTAAGAAGATGGCTACCCTTACAAAGCCTGCAAGGGTACTTGGGCTTATGGGTTGTTTGGTTGATCTTGACATCATCAACACTCCCAGCACAATTAACAGTAACTGGTTGTTTTCCAACATGTCTGACAGTGGTTGGAAGTTTGGATCCTTGCTTATTTTTCTTCTTCTTATTCTTTCGTTTCTTCTTCTTCTTATCCACCAAGTTACTAGCTTGAGATATTTCACTCGGCAAAGAGGATGAAATGGAAGAAGACCTTGCAAGTGAAGAAGGAGAAGAAGATCTTATTGGTGAAGACGGTGAAGGATCAACATGAGGTTGATGTTCTAGGAGGGAAGTGCTTGTGACCGAAGCACTTACTGCATTCGGGATTACCTGAGTAGAAAACAACCATACTAGTAATCCAATTGTGAGACTCGGAAGGCTCAAAGTAGCGATGTGAGGAGGTCCAATGTTTCCATAAGAAGGAAAAACAAAAGGTTCCCCTAGATTAGGGGTTCCTTCATTGGTCATTTCAGGAACTGACATCATTAAAACAAATATCCAACCTAGAGTCTTTTAGGGAAAACAAACAACACACACTAAAAATCTAGTAAGCAAGCAAGCAAACAAAACCTTCTCGCAATGAACTCACTACTTAGTGATGAAGTTCATTGTCACAAGAAAAAAGTAAGAAGGGGTTGAGATAGAGTAGGTGGAAAAGTTACGTTGATGACCTGCTTAATGGACTTACACCCTGGTGCAAGCTCCCACACATAATCATGGGTATACCCTCCAAGGAGCCCGAGTGAGTTTGGACAATGTTGATTCCAGGTACCGTGAAGACTTTCCCCTCCACAGTTACCTTGTGTAAAGACCCTAAAGACATAGGCCACTAAGGTTACCAATAACTATAGTGATGCCTGGGGAAACAGTCGAAAGTCTGATCCACGTGCAAGGGCAAGGTATCTAGCCTGAAATCAACTTGAAAGGCTTCCACTCATCATTGTCGGTATACCTCTCAAGCGACCCCCATAATACATGTAATCTCTACACCAAGACCAACAAAGCAGGGTGAGTAACTCTGCCAGTCTCAATGCGACCTCGTGATTGACCCTTGTGTTAGAAGGGCTTCCCAGGACAAAATGTAGTAAGTGGATTAAACTCTCCCTATCACAAGATACTATGTTTGTCTGCATCTTTGGAAAGTTATCTTTCACACCTATTCCAAAGCCCTACGACTAATCTAATGTAGGTTTGCTACCAGAAAATATAAAAAATGTCTAATCAGTTTTTTATAAGTGCTTTATTTTATGGTTGTTGTTACTCAATAGGAAAATGGCCTGAACAATATGGTGTTTTGACCAACTCAAAATTTATGCAAAGAGATGAAGATGAAATCTTTTCATTTCGATGAAATCTATGCTACGAGAAGGAGAAAACATTTATCATTCCCAGATGCACAATGTCCCAAAATCTTAAAACTCATAATTATCAATATTCTCAAGAAATGAGAAAAAATGACTGTACACCAATGCACGATTCATGCCCCCCCCCCAGCCATGGGGGGGGGGGGGAATTTTTCATAATTTAAGATCCAAAAATGCCAAGAATCATGCAATTCTGCTAATTCAAATGCAAGGATGCCCCCAATCCAATCTAAAGAAAGAAATTAAATCTTTTTGTTTCAAAAATTTCACTAAAAGCAATAATGAACTTTCTTAAAACAAAGAAACCCAAACTAAAAGTTTTCTTTTAAAGCGAACTATTCAAAAGAAATCTGATCTTTCCCTGAACAATTCTAAAGAAAACACAGGCTTTGGAATTGAAAGACACTCAAAGCAAGAGACTAATCCTTCAAAACCAAACAAAGCAAAGATGGCTAAAAGCAACTCAAAGAATGTCAAGCAGACTGTAAACAGATCAATATAGGCTCCAAAAGTTCAATCCAGTTGATCAAAGAAAAACTAGGCATCAAAAGATAGGAAATCCTAATTCCAAACAAAAATTTCAAATGGGTTCGCAGCCTAGCTAAAGGGTGCAGTGTGAAAATCAGTGGAGTTCACAGGCTGGACACAGGTAGGGTGCGAACATGTCATGCTAGATTACATAGTAGGGTGCGAAATTGAGGGGTTTTCGCAAGTTGTAGACCAATACAATGCAAGACTGCTTGAAATCAAAGAGAATTTGGAAAAGGACAAAAGTGTCTAAGTGAACTTTCAGATCTAGAAAGTCTGGATGGTTCTCCCACAGACTCAGAAACCAGAAATCAAACAATCAAAGCAAGGGAAACTATACTAACTAGGAAACAATCCGTTCCCCAGTGGAGTCACCAATTTTGTTATTGGATAAATTGGTAGGTGCATACACTAATAGATCTCCCTAGATCCACCTAGATCTAGAGAAAAACACACCAGAACATGACGCTTTCCTTAAGTTTTAGATATTGAATTTACTAACTAAAGAGGGATATGTGACATATTGTTTAAATGCCACTTCCTCTTGCCATCGCCATCCTAGATCCATTCCAACACTCATACAATGATGAACCTATGAAAGAACGCAACCAACCAAAGCGATAGTAATAGCATAAACTCAATATAAACCTATGTATGTGATCAAGGAATCATATAATAAAACACAACAAGCTTTATAGGAAAGAATCATATTATTGTATCATATTAAATGTGAAAGAGAGACTACAACCATGGCCTTGATGTCGTAAGGTCCCTTCCAACTGTCCTTCATTCCCCACACACTTCCACTCCAATAATTCTGAGAGCACAGATCTGATAATATTCACAATCTATCTTGACAAAATGGCTCATCTAGCCAAGCTAAAAATCTCCAAAGCTCAATCCAATCCAAGCTCCAAAGCTCATCCAAGCCAACTTTCTCCATGAGAGCTCCTCTCCTTTTATAAGCTGAAGAGGATACGGTGAGGAGGTTAGGATGATCCCACCAAATCATGAAAGCGAGTAAGATCCAAACCATTCGGATGCCACCTCACCATGGAAGTTTCTCCTTCTAGAAGCATCGAGAAGATGCTCATTTTCTCCACGTATGAGCATTCTCGCACCCTGCTTATAGAGCAACCTGTGAACCTCTCGTAACCCAGCTATGGTGCATCCTACGAGAATCAGACATTCTCTCACCCTAGCCATAGTGCAGCATGCGAAAATCATCTTTAATAGGATTTTCATAAAGGAAAATGCAACTTCTTTTCTCAAGAAAAGTTCTTCTCCCTTCTTTCTTCAGGAACTCAGGCCACTGACCTCTCTAAAGGAAACAAATAGGTTTACATCATTAACAGTCACAGGGATGATGAAAATAATGTGTAACACACACTCTTTGATGAAGAATTTGAAAATGTATTTTTTGATAGGTGGTTTCATGTTGAAAAATAGGATACAAAGAGCACCAAGGGTTTATTTTCATGTGGAAACTCTATATTATAGGTTCAAGAATGTATTCAAAAAGAAAATATCATCGTTTCTATTAACCCTAGTTTCATGTATAATTTTATCAATGTTCAGTTAGTTAAGAGATTGCAAGTTCTTGCAAAGAATATTCAAAGCACACAGCTTGAGGGTGAAAATTTTCAATTTTTTAAATATTTGAAGCTAAGTATGGAAAAATATGTGTTGCATTCATATTTTTATGCTATAGACTCAATGGGTACTATTAATATTAATGTGAAAAAGAAGCTTTTGAAGTTGTGGTACAATAAAAAGAAAATTACATTGTATGATGTGTCACTTAGTCAGAAAGAAGGGCCCACGAAGGAAAGTAAAGAAGTTATTGTAGATTCCAAAGTTGAATCAGAGGCATAATCTATAGAAGGAGATGAAACAAATCCACATGAAGAGAACAATAAAGAATCTAAGGAGATCATTGAATCAAAGGCACACTATGTTGCAGATTTAAAGAAAAAAGAATTGATTCCTACAGTTGTTGTATATCGCCATCCACACCATATAGAGAAATGATAGCCATCAAGGCAGGGGCGTGAGAATCAACACACACATGCACTGGCATGACACCAGAAAGGAAACCAATCAAGAGGCACATGGTTTACTACCAATATTGCAAGATGATATGAAGATAAAGAAACAATCCCATGGCACCTATTGGGTGTAGGCCTGTTTTGAGAAGAAGGATATTTTGGGTGTATGCCTATTTTTGGAGCAGAACAATTGGCAAGAAAAGAAACATGCAAGAGGAAAAACATCATGAAAGAGGAGAAGCAATGTGGCAAGAAGATAGGAAAGCCTAACCATGATAGGGTTAGGGTTTTTGATAAATATTGTAATGACTATAAGCCTGTAAAATAGTATAAATAAGAACCTAGGAGGTCTAGGTTAAGGGTTGGAAAGGGTTCGAAAGGGTTTGGAGAGTTAATGATGGTTATTATGATTGTAACAAGGTTGTAGAAGATTCAAGAAAGATAGATTTTGAGGGTTAGCTCACAGACTGAGGAGCCTGGTGTGATCTAGTCCACCTCATAGAGGTTCCTGAACCTCTTCATGTTTGTATGATTGAAGATGTAATGCGTGCAGTGCAAGATTTTGCAGAAAACTAAATAAAAGAGCAGAGAATCCAAATATTTGTGGACATATCCCAAAAGGGGGTGAACCATGGTAAAACCTGTGTTATATGTGATGTCTATTGAATGCTTACTTCTTGTTAATGGTTATCTTATGAATGAATGATTAACTAGATGTATTAGAATGCATGCATGAGCCTAAATATGAATGAATCCTAGAAATACTTGAATGAATAACATCATTAATGCATGAAGAAGATAGAATACACCCCCTGTTACACATTATTTTTGTCACCCTTTTAACCGTTAATGATGTAAACCTATATGTTGCTTTTAGAGGGGTCAGTGGCCTGAATTCCTGAAGAACGAAGGGAGAAGAACTTTCCCTGAGAGAAGAAGTTGTATTTTCCTTTGTAAAAACCCTATTAAGGAGGATTTCCGCAGGATTCTATATACACAGGGTGTGGAAATGCATGATTTATGTAGGTTTCTCTATAGTTGGGTTGCGGAGTTTCCGCAGGATGCACTATAGTTAGGGTGCGACAGCCTCCGTACATGGGAAAAAATGAGCATTTTCTTGATGCTTCTAGAAGGAGAAGCTTTTATGGTGAGGTGGCCTCTAATTGGTTTGTATCTTACTCGCTTTCATGATTTAGTGGGATCATCCTCACCTCCTCACCGTATCCTCTTCAACTTATAAAAGGAGAGGAGCTCTCATAGGGAAAGTTAGCTTGATTGGGTTGGAAAGTTCTTGAGCCTTTGAGATTAGAAATTTGGCTTGAGATTGTTAGCTTGGCATGTGTTTTTCGGATAATCCACAGTTGGTATCATTTCATCGTTGACGTTTCAAATTTATATTTGAGATTTGCTTTGTTAAGATAGATTGTGAGTATCCATCAGATCTATGGTCTCAGAATCCTTGGAGCAAGAAGTGTGGGAAACAAGGAACTATTGGAAGGAACCTTATGACATCAAGGGATCCAGTTGTAATATCTCTTCCTATTATTTAATATAATACAGTGGCATGCTTCTTTCCCATAGAATTATCTTTAATTTATTGCATAATTCATTGATCATATGCATAGGTTGTCATTGAATATACTTCTACTACTTTCACTTTGGTTGGTTTGTGTCTCACTATAGGATCGATATCACAAGAGCACCAGAGCGAAACAGGAACAACAAAGACATAAGGAAGCGACACTTAAAGGTATGTCTCTTGTATTTTGTTTGGTAGTAGATTCGATGATTAGACCCTAGGGAAAGCACCATGTTCTATCTTGTTTTGTTCTAGATCTAGGTGGATCTAGGGAGATTAGTTTATGTCCGCATTTACCGATTTATCCGATAACAAAATTGGTGACTCCACTGGGGAACAAATTTTTTTCCTAGTTTTTATTTCTTTCTTGCTTTGATTGCTTGGGCTCTGTTTTCTTAGTCACTGGGAGATCCAGATTGACTCTCTGACTGCTAAAATTCATTGGAAAACCTTCTTATTTTTTAATTTTTCCATTTTTGTTTGATTTCCGCACCCTGCTTTGAGGGGCAGTGAGGCGACTTAGGATTTCCACACCCTACCTGTTTAGACCAGTGTGGAAACTCCACACCCTACCCATATCTGGCCTGTGGAAATCAGGGATTTCCACACTATGTTAGTCTACAACCTGCGGAAATTGTAAAAAATTTGATATTTGATGGTTTTTTCCTTACCCAGACCTTGGCTTTGGTTTTGGGTGAATTTTTGGGTCTGATTATGATCTGTTTACAGTCTGCTTGATAGATTTTAAACTTCTTTTAGCCATACTTTTTTTTTTGCTTTTGAAAGATTTGGTCTCTTGCTTTGAGTGTCTTTCTGTTACAAAGCATTGTTTTTCTTTAAAATTGTTTAGTGAAAGAACATTCATTTTTTTTGAATAATTCGTGTTAAAAGAGAAACTCAGTTTGGGTTGTTTTTGTTTTGAAGTGATTTACTATTGCTTTTAGCTATCTT
>ML790703.1:431110-476440 GCA_009831015.1 Picea engelmannii
CACTTGGCCCCACTTTCCTTATTTTAGGGTTGGGTCCACTTCTAATTTCTCCATTAAAATTATTATTGAAATAATTTATTTTGTATTCACTTTGAATTATAATACACTCATCACTTAACTTTATTATTTACCTTTTAAAATCTTTTAAACCACTTTGATTACTTTGACCTTTTGGGGTTTCTAGATGACATATGAGTTTCCTCCAACTTCGTAAGGCCATAACTCTCAAACCGTGAGGAGTTATGTGACATTATAAATACCACCAGAAATGGCATGATATGTACTATCCATATAGAATAGTATTATCTGAAAATATATCATAACTCATACCATTACTCATCAAACAAACTTGGGTCCATTACCCAAACCTGGGGTCTCCAACTTCTCATGGCCATAACTCTCTAACTGTGAGGAATTATGTGACGTTCCACATACCACCGGAAATGACATGACAAGAACTATCCATATAGGATATTTTCCCTAACAAATTCACTTTCCTTCATCTCATTATTCCATAATTAAGCATGGTTTCTCTTACTCCACAAAGCGTCTTCCCGTGAGGGCTTTCACCATAAGGGGACCACTTTGGAGTTCATCCATATTTACTTCTCATCAACCATGACAAAAAAATAATGAGTCATATTTACATAAAACACTATTGGGTCCATTACCCGGACCTTTGTGCTACGGGTCTTTCCTCAAGGGTTGACATCAATGACAACCAACCTTAATCAACAAGATTCGTACTATAGAGTGGTGGAGATGAAGACCCTGAATCTTTTCTCACAGATTCAGGTTGCGTTGGAGTATATTCAGTTTGTATTGTTTCATAGATCCACATTGTATGTCTCATGGCTATTTTCAAAATTGAGTCTTTAACACATAGATCCACAGTGTATTTTTGGTGGTTATGTTCAGACTTGAGTCATAATGGCATGGATCCACAGTGTATGTTTGGTGGCCATGACCTACATTACTTGACATGTATCTTCACATGTCGGTGTTTATACTTTGAGTCATTCATATTTGGAGTATGGGAATGCCTACCTCAGTGATGATATATTATTGTATTGTATTTCCTTGTTTGTTGGCAGTTTTCTAACCGACGTGTTCCTTGTTCCCTACACACACTCAACAAAGTATTTCAGATATCACTCTGTTCTAAATTCATAGTTTGGGGGGCTCTCTGTTACACATTATTTTTGTCACCCTTATGACCGTTAATGATGGAAAACTATATGTTTCCTTCAGAGGGGTCAATGGCCTGAATTCCTAAAGAATGAAGGGAGAAGAACTTTTACTGAGAGAAGAAGTTGTATTTTCCTTTGTAAAAACCTTATTAAAGAGGATTTTCGCAAGTTGATCTATACACAGAGTGCAGAAATGCCTAATTTCCACAGGCTACACTATAGCTAGGTTGCAGAGTTTCCATAGGTTTCTCTATATCTAGGGCGTGGAGGCCTTCATACGTGGGAAAAATGAGCATTTTCTCGATGCTTCTAGAAGGAGAAGCTTCTATGGTGAGTTGGCCTCTGAACAGTTTTGATCTTACTCGCTTTCATGATTTAGTGGGATCATCCTAACCTCCTTACCTTATCCTCTTCAACTTATAAAAGGAGAGGAGCTCTCATGGAGAAATTTAGTTGGTTTTGGAGCTTGGCTTTCGTAGTTGGATTGAGCTTGGGAAATTTATGTTGGCTTTGAGCTTTGTTTTGTCAGATAGATTGTGAGTAACTATCAAATACATAGACTCAGAATCCATTGGAGCAAGAAGTGTGTGGGAAGCAACGAACTATTGGAAGGAACCTGACGACATCAAGGCATCTAGTTGTATCTTTCTTCCACAATATATAATACAATGGCATGTTTCTTTCCCATAAAATCATTCTCTTTGTATTACATGACTCCTTGATCACATGTATAAGTTTTCATTGAACATACTAATGTTTCTTTCACTTTGGTTGGTTTGTGTTTCATTGTAGGATCAATAGCGCAAGAGCACCGAAGTGAAGCAGGGGCAACAAAGACACAAGGAATAGATATTCAAAGGTATGTCATTCATTCCTTCTTTGGTAGTAAATTTAATGATTGTAACTTAGGGAAAGCGCCATGTCCTATCCTGTTTTTTTCTAGATCTAGGTGGATCTAGGGAGATTAGTTTATACTGTAACACCTACAGATCCCGACTCATTCCTAGTTTGCAAGCACTCGAACACTCCAGTCACCCATAAATATATCTTGGGTGAGACTGCATTGTGCACTCTACACACAACGTTTCCTTTTGGTTTACCTGGAGGGCCAATAGTTTTAAAGGGTTTTGTTGGAAACCTATTTAGATCTGAACCTAGGCCAGACCAAGAAGTAAAAGTGAGAGATACAACCAACAAATGGTTATGTTGTCGACTGGAACTGCATAGGATTGAGTGGATGGGATCTGTGGAAGAAATGCATGTAGAATGAAAGTATAGAAGGGAATGTTTAGGCCATGGAATCCAATGAAGGAAGAGATCGAAATATAGTTGAAAAAAAAGGAAATTAAGGTTGCACAGAAGGATAACAAAAACCCTAAATTAGCATTGCACAAATATATGGACAAATATGTGTTTAGCGACTTGCATGATATATTTTTCTGTGATTTCCTGCATTTGTTGCAGGAGTGGCTATTGAGGTTAAAATGCAACCACCCAACAAATCGAATCAGAGAAATCGAGTGGAATCCTATAGAGATCGTGCAGTTACGGCAAGTTAACAACAAATTTACATGGGAAATATATTTTTGGTTAGATAGTATTGTTGCACGATTTATCACCGAATTTGCAGTAGATATCATGAATTCTTACATCACAACAGAGAAGGATTTTATAAAAGGACATAGAGGTAGGTATATCAGATCATTGTATACTTTAATTACTATTTTATTGTATAACAACGATGTGATGACCATGGAATCAGACAACTAAACTTCCTTGCGTGCATGGTGGAATGGGGGAAGCACTAACATGAGGTTAAAAAATGGAGGAAGAGATGGATAAGGGAAAGAAGAAGGAGGCCATAGACCCAATCATAATGGAGGAAGACCAGATAAATCAAATAATGGTAACAACTGGAAAGACGTGCAGTGGATCACCCTACCAATATAATATGAATAACAAGAAGAGAGTTATAACAGATAGAGAGGGCTTGGAAAGTGGTGAAGAAGAGGTAGAGGATCTCCGATATGTGGAGAAGATTGAGGAAATCCTACACACAACATATGAAAGGAAAATAGGAGGTCCAAAGGAAGGAACATAAGGTAGAAATACAATCCATACGTCAGTGTGGAACCTACAACCCCATGTGCGAGTAACACACTAGAAAGAACACCATCATTTAGACAACCAAATTTAAGTGGAATAAAGACAATAGGAAACACATCTAAGCAAGGAGAAGCAAGTGGAGGAGCCAGTTCAGGAAGTAACAGTCAAATATCTACACCACGCAGAGGTAGTAGTTCAACACAGTTTAAAATGGCAGGGCATGATCCCACAAACATGTTACCATAATTTTAGGGAGAGGCATCAAAAGACCTTGAAAAGAACTTATTCATATGTGAGAAGATCTATGAAGCAAAGAAGATCACATATGAGGATACACAACTCACATAGTTAGATATCACATTAAGAGACCACGCACTGGACTGGTACATGAGCCTAGATGTAAATAGTCCTCCAAGAGTAACAAGGACTATTGCAGATGTGAAAAAACTATTGATAAACGAATTTTAGAAGCCTAGCTCTGAAGATCAGTATATAAATGAAATTATTGAAATCAAGAAAATACCAGGTGAGTCTGTTTGGGAGATTGATTAAAGGTTTAAAAATTTGAAAGGTAAGTTGAAGTATGCAATTATTGACATGCAACATAGGCACTTATTTTTGAATTCACTGCTACCACACTTGAAATACCTATTAAGACAATATAAGTTCCAAACTCAGGCAGAGGCTTTGCAGGAAACCTTATAACTAGAAAAGAATGAGTATCATAAGACAAATCCAGCAATAGAGGAGTTGAAGGAGGATTTGAAGAACCTAAAATTTCAACTTAACCAAAATAAGGGAAAAGAGAAAAGAGAAGTTGTTTGGTGTACCACATGTAGGAAAAAAGGACACCACAAGAACGAATTTCCAACTTTCACGCAGTATATGGCAACAAGACTACCAAACCCTTTTCCAACATCAGGACCATGGTGCGAGATTTGTAAGACACATGGGCATGATCCATATCATTTTCCAATGATGCAGAAGTATAAGACGGTACACAAATGTTCATATTTCAATTTCTACAAGTCAGTGGGTCATGATGATAAAGATTGTAGGAAAATGGAGCTGATGAGAGAAAGAACTTCAGATACTTATAGGGTGCAAGAAGAAATGATGACAAGACAAGCTGCACCTTAGTTCAATCAAGTACCACCACCATAAAATAATGCCCAACAATAGTATAACAATGTGCAACCACAATAAAACAACATGCAACCATAGTATAACCCCATGTAGTATAATCATGTATCTCAGTACAATTCATCACAAGGAGATCGAGGTGGATACAGAGGTGGAGGATGAGGAAGAGGAGGATTTGGACGAGGCAGAGGACTAGTAGTGCTGCACAAATTCCAACAACCATGACATTATGCAGGGGAATTTCCACTTCCACTGGAAACATGTATGAATTGTCGCGTAACATACCATGAAACATAAGATTGTCCGACACTCTTGGGGAAGATACAAGAAAAAAGAAACCAGAACAACCAGAATGTCCAATGGATTTCTTCAGAAGCCAGGGATGATGGGAGAAACATCAATATAGTCACTCGAGGAGGATCAAAGACATGATGAGATGCATTAAAACAAGATCCAATGCAACACCAATGGGTTAAGAAGAATAATGAACCACAGAAGAAGTTTGAAGCACGAAAAGAAAAGGAAACATTCAAGGATACCAAACAAGAGTTTCTCAAGAAAAATTTTGCATCTGCATCAGCTGCGCAACAAACTCAGAACTCACCAATGTACGAAATTCCTTCCTCAATGGACCATACCAGTGAAGCACAACCATTAGAGAAAGTAAGTAACATAAAAACTTTTCTACAATCCTTTGTTAAGTTATTGAAAGATCCATCATCTGTTAAGATCTTACAAAATCTGCTAGAAAGATGTAACACAGAGGTAGAAGGAAAGTTAGAACAAAAAACAATCAATCATCTCCATACAAGAAGAAGGAAAAGCAGCCCGCAGGGGTGTAGACCGACTGGCATGTGCCGTGTAAATGGAAGAAAATGTAAAAATGAGGTCTCAAGTTCGATTCTCACACTGATTTATCTGAAGACGTGATTGTTGACTATGCCATTCTCCATAGGGGTTTTAAGGCAGCCAATAGGATTTGACCCCATGCCACACGAGTACGATATTGTCGCCGCTATCGATTCCCCTAGTTACAAAAAAAAATGACAAGCAGAGAATTTAGACTAAATGCCAACATTGGGGATTTTAATATGGATGATATCATACTGGATTTAGGCTATGAAGTAAATGTTTTACCTAAGAAGACATGGCAGTGTATGGGAGAACCCACACTAGGATATTCACCTGTCCATTTGAAACTAGCAAATCAACACAGATTGCTACCAATTGGAAGGCTTAAAGGTGTGATAGTAGATTTGGATGGAGTGTGCACTATGGTAGATTTTGAAGTAATAGAGATAGTATATGGCACAAATTATCCAACATTTCTTGGATTGGAGTGTGCATTTGATAACTAGGCCATAATCAACCTGAAGACCAGGAAAATGACATTTGAATCTAGTGAATATGGATTCATTGCACCATTGGATCCATCAGAAGGAGAAAGGTTTGTAGAGACAACTTGTTTGGAGCTGGAGGAAATAAACCAGTTGTACAGAACCACTGAGCATGAATAATATTATGTCAACCCAACTGAAAATGGGGTACTAAGATGGAGAAGCATTACATCATGTGCTTCCGACTTAGATACAAGTTTGGATAATTAGCAACAAATATTACATGAAGTTTCCACAAGAAGTTGAGCAAGAATAGACTGCGTGGTAAGATGGGTGGGTACATAGATAAGAGAACCTCCCATTTTTCACGGGTTAAATGACTTAGAGGAATTTTTGAAAAAATATGAAGAGGAAGTACTAGAACATCATAGGCTCTTATCCCTAGATATTGCACTCAACGCAACACCTGAAGGATGGTGGGGTGCACACAAAGAAACAATTCATGACTGGTATCAATGTAAACAATTACTACACATTAGATTTGACGCAGAGCAGGGGAGAAATAAAATGCAGAGGTATGATGGATAGGGAAAACTAGTGGAACACTTGGAAAAGTGCAAGGCACAATGGAAGATGACACCACCAGAGGAATGGACTCATCACTTTATCAATACATTAGAAGGAATCCCAGGGAACTGGTATACAGACTAGGAGATGCACAGAGGCACTACCGAATGGACAACATTACAATAGAACTTTGTAGTAACTTTCTCATCTGAACATGAGAACCCCAACATTGATTCAACATTGAAGAAGATACAAGGAATGATATTTATTGATGAACCAGAGCTTGAAATCATGATAGAATATCAACAACAGAATAGACAAACAGTCAAGGAACTAATTTCATGCTATCATGTTGAAGAGGAAGCACTAGATGAAGATTCCCCGTACAACATTCATATTACAGAGGTTGAGGGAGAAAGAGAGGTGGAAGGTCCATCTCTAGAGTCAGAAGTATTTGATTCACTGATCAAAGTTAAGAAAGTCAACATTGGGATGAATGAAAACCCTAAAATGACAAGTATTGGAGACTATTGGGATGGAAAACAGTAGAAAGAATAATAAACTTATTGCATGAATACAGTGACCTGTTCCCAACGAACTTTATAGAGATGAAAAGCATAGCAGGGGAGCTGGGAGAGATGAATATACCTTTCAAACCTGAGGCAAGACCTATCAGGCAGAGACCTTATAGACTGAATCCAATAAATAATAAGAAAGTAAAAGAAGAAATTGACAAAATGTTGGAAGCTGGTATCATAGAACCAATAGAGGAATCTAAATGGATAAGTCCTATGGTAGTCCAAAAAAAGAAACAAAGGGGGATAAGGATTTGTGTAGATATGAGGAAACTGAATGATGTTTCTTTACATGACCCTTTCCCTACCCCTTTTACAGATGAGGTCTTAGAGAATGTGGGAGGCCAGGAAGCATATTCATTTACAAATCGGTTCTCAAGTTACCATCAGATCAAAATAGCTCCATAGGATAGGTATAAGACTACTTTTCTACAGAATGGGGATCCTACCAATATATAGTCATGCCATTTGGGCTGAAGAATGCACCTACCATTTTTTCAAGAGTAGTCATAGCTACTTTTAAGGAATTCATACATCAGTTTCTAGAAGTATATATGGATGACTGGACTGTATACAGTCTATTAAAATATCATGTAGAAGTGTTAAGACTCATGTTGGAAAGATGAAAGCAATGTCAAATCTCATTGAACATAAAAAAATGCATTTTTGGGACACCTTTTGGAATATTGTTGGGACACATAGTGTGTAAACAAGGTTTGCTAGTGGATCCTTCTAAGATTGCAGTCATTGTAAATTTACCACCACCAAAGTCAGTCTGCTAGTTAAGAAAAACACTGGGACATACATGCTATTACATGAAGTTCATAAAGGGGTATGCGTAGATTAATGAACCAATGGAAAAAATTTTAAAGAAGGACACCAGATTTTATTGGAATGAGGATTTTCAAAAAGGATTGTACACCTTAAAAGAAAATATGGTCACAACACCTATCTTAGTATTCCCAAACTGGGAAAAGAAATTTCATGTGCATGTATATGCATCAGCCATAGCACTTGGAGCAATTCTGGTGCAGCCAGGAGAAAGGGAATTAGACCATACTCTAGCCTTTGCAAGGAGAAAATTGTCAGAATCATAGTAGAATTAAAACACCACGGAAAGAGAAGGATTAGCCATGGTATATTGACTTCAAAATTCCAGGCACTTCTTACTGGGTAAACATTTTAAAATGTTTAGAGACCATTATGCCCTCAAATATCTAATCAACAAGCCCATGTTGGGGGGAGGATCTGTAGATGGCTATCGTTATTCCAAGAATTTGAATTCGAAGTGATATTCAAACCAAGGAAGCTGAATACAAGACCTGATTACCTGTCAAGGGTAACTGATGGAGAGGAACCTACTAACTTGGAAGACAACTTCCCCGATGCACAGTTATTTTCAGTACAGGTAGTTGATGAATACTTTGTTGGTATTATTGAATACTTAATTACAGAGGTTTCACCACAAGACTTTAGCACTGTGCAGAAGAAAAATATGGTAGTCAGAGCAGCAGAATATCAACTTATTGCGGGACATTTATACAAGATGGGTGCAGACAAAATTTTGAGAAGGTGTGTATTAGAACATGAAAGGCCTAGAATTTTGGTAGAATATCATGAAGGCATAGATGGGAGACACTATGCAGGAAAAGATACCATGCAGAAGGTATTTCGCATAGAATTATGGTGGCCAACAATCCATAAAGATGCCAAGGAATATTGCGAGAAATGTGATGTTTGTCAGAGGGTTGGAAAACCTAACAGAAGAGATGAGATGCCTCTAAGACCACAAGTGACTCTGCAGGTATTTGAAAAATGGGAAATAGAATTTTTTGGACCAATCAATCTACCAACAAAAAGGTCAGGATATAGATATATCATTATTGTGACTGAATACTTAACAAGATGGGTAGAAGCAACATCAGTCAAAGACTGTAGTGCACAGATAGAAACACACTTCTTGTTTGAGCAAGTGATCACCAAATTTGGATGTCCAAGGATTTTGATGAGCAACCAAGGCAATCATTTTATCAATAATACCATCATGGCTATGATGAGGAGTTTGAATTCTATCACCAAAAGAGTACACCATAGCACCCTTAGGAAAATGGAACAGTAGAACCTTTCAATAAGATCTTGAAAAATGATTTGAATAAAATTTGCAATGTCAACAGGGATGATTGGGACTTGAAGATACCAACAGTACTATGGGCATATAGGACCACATTTAAGAAGTTGATAGGACATACACCATTTAGATTGGTGTATGGGTAGGAAGCAGTGGTGCCATTAGAATTTCTAGTACCCAGTCTGTGCATAGCAGCAATTAACAACATGACAGAAAGAGGAATAGTATTGGAAAGGTTAAACCAACTAATGGAAATGGAAAAGGACATTATTCTGGCAGGATTTCACCAAGAAGTACAGAAATAAAGAGACAAATCCTGGCATGGAAGACATATTAAAAAGAAGATTTTTAAGAAGGGAGACCTAGTTTTTCTCTATGACAATAAATTTTTTCAACATCTTGGTAAGTTTAGGATGGATTGGATAGGAGCATATGAAGTAAATACTTTCACAGATGGGGGATATGTACAACTAAAATACTTGGGAGGAACATAACTAAAAGGAATGATCAACGGTAGTCAACTGAAACTGTACAGGGACAATTGACCTACTAACTCTTAAAAATTACAACGCAGTGAGAAAGACATGTATATAGTGTACTATAGCAGAGATTAGGACAAAAAATTAATAAAAAGAAATAAAAAGGAGAAAAAGAGGAAAAAACAAATACAAAAGTAGAAAATAAAGAAAATACAAAAATGCTGCGAAATATCGTGCACAGAGATAGTAGAATCAGCGCGACAAAAAGAAAAATTGATTGTGCACAGCATATGATTGAAAGAAAGAAAAACACCACGCACTAAGGAAAATTCACAGCAGAAATGTACGGTGCACCAAAAAATGCAATGCACCAGAAAAGGGGCCAACAGTCAGAAAAGAAAAAACTGACCGTTAGGGAAAAAAGGTGTGAATTGGGCATTTATGAAACTTGATGAAGCGTTGTTGGCCCTTGACCAAGTTTTGAGGGATCTGGTCAAGCTTGACCTATTTTGGGACTTTGACAGCCTGTCGAAGGAGGAGCGCAAGATGAAGCAGAGATCATGGGATCTCTTCCTCTTTTTGGATCCTTTTTGGGATTTGGGACTATGTAAATGGTATGGGATGTTGGCCCATGTGTTTACCCATGTTTAGGCCTATTTTGTAATGTATATATAGATGTCTAGGCAATATAGGGAAAGAAGAAAGAGAGACGATCTATGTGATGTAAGGCTAATAAGATAAGAGCTAAGTGCACGTATGGTTTGTAGATTCTTTGTGCATATTGTGAGAGACTTGTAGAGCTAGGTGCAAGGTATTGTAACAGGCTGTGAAGTGCTTTGTGTTGTAACACAAGGAAGGAGGATCTAGCGAGGTGCACAGATCTCTTGTCCTAGGCAAGGTAGGGTTTTGAGGCTCTGTTCTTGTAACTGATTGATTGAAGACAATAAATAAGAAGAGTTGGTGGACGTAGCCCCAGGGTGGGGGTGAACCACATAAACACTGTGTTTTTCCGCTTTGTGCTTGTCTTGATGTGTTTATAACTTCTCTTGCTAAGTGCTTTGATAGAGATAGGTACATGTGCTAATGATGTGTAAGAATGATAGATCTAACCTATATGAAGGAGCTTAGTGCTTGATCTGCTAGAGATAACATGCATGTTTTTGATAAAGTGCTTAAATACATCAGATCTGAGTGAATGATGTGATGTCTGTTCTATCTACACAGTAGTTATTGGTTGAATATTGATGAATTGTTGATTCTAAGTGCTCTATTAAGTATTATAATCACAGATCGGTGTCTCAGCTAAAATTGCAGACACTTGTTGAGTCTTGCAACCACCCCTGCCTCTACCTCGAGAGACTTCATTTGCTTTGCAGGTGTTGCTGAAAGGGCCAGTAGTTAGGGTTTTGTTGGTGCGTTGTTGTAGTATTGAACCCTAGGTCTTCCCCTGTGCTAACAAATAGTTCTGTTGTCGGGACCTGAAACTGTGATTGCTGGAAACTGAGAAAGAAGAAGCTTTGTCCAAAGATTCGACCTGAGGTTGTGAAAGCTCTGTGTGTAGATTTGTTGTCCCGGTACACAACATTCTACTTGACCTAAGGATTTATGTACCAAGAAAAGAGGTCAGATCTAAAAGAAAGAGGTAAGATCTGTAAGCTTTGTGCTCTGATAAAGGTACGAATAGTGAAAAGTTATAGATATGAAGGCTTTGTGCTCTGAAAAAAGTAAGATTAGTGGAAATTTTTGTTTCAAAATTATGAACCTAAGTATGTTGATAAATTCTAACCTATCTTGGAAACTAGGGTATTAATAGATGAAAGAAGATTTGATATGAGTAGATATGATAAGAATAGTGAAATATATGTTATACCTATGCATAGAAAGAATGTTTGGACTAACAAATGGATTCGGGATCCTAGAAATAATTTCTTGCAGGTTAGCTCCTATGAGCCTAGCGTGCGGTACAATAAAGGATGGGGATCACTTAAAAAAAAGAGAGGATTAGCCCTCTATTATAGTTGTAGAAGACAGGGACATATTGCTAAGGAATGCCCTGGGAAAATACCTCATTGTCTTTGTTGTAAAGTTATGGACCATGAAGTGTTGGATTGCCCTAGAATGATTGCTAAGTTGGATGGAATGAATCTAAATCAAGAAAACCCTAAGGAAGATCTAGAAATAGAAGAACCCCGGAAAGAATCAGAGAAAGTCTTGCTACAAATGAAAGAAACCCTGAATGAACACCGACATGTCAGATATCATAGATCTTCAAGGAAAAAGAATGCATTGAAGCAAGAATAGGAGACTTCGACATTGACTGTGTTCTAGATAAGGAAACACAGGTGAACATCATGACAAAGAGAACTTGGGAAGATATAGGGAAGCCTGCTATGATTCCTTCATTGGGAGGAATAGGTTTATTCAAAGGAAAGATGATAAACCTATGTGGGAAGCTCACTCGCATACCTATGAATGTTAATGGAAGTTCGACAGAAGAAGATTTTGAGATTATTAAATTTATCGAGGACAATGCCCCATTTACCATGTTATTAGGAAAACCTTGGATTGATAGAGATCGAGACAGATGAAATGAAGAAGAAGAAGTTTTGGAGCATAAGAAGAAAGAATTAAAATATTTCATGACTATAAGGATCGCACACATGATCGAAGAACAAAATAGAATAGATGGAAGATATTTAACACTAGATACCCAGATGTCGAAGTTGCAAGAACACTAGAGAATCCATAGAATATTGAAGTACCTATCCCAGACAAAGAAGAAGTATTATCCAGGAACCCTAGGGAAGAATATCACCAGCGCAAAGTGACTAGGTCCAAAGAAGACAAAAATCAGAATGGAAAAAGGAATACCAAGACGAAGCTCACTGGAAAGAAGGCTAGAAAGTTAAGTAAGAAGAGAGCCAAGATTGATAAGTTGCAAAAGGCTCCAGAGGGAACCTCAGAGAAGGAAAAATTGAAAAATTGGAGCTTCGCCAGGATATCAGAACAGCGACACATGGCACTTTACCATGGAGAAGCAATATAGTTGTTGGGGACATTATAACCGTTCGCGTGATGCTCCGAACGGATCGAAAGCCATTTATGGCTAGCATGCTCACCATCTTACCATTGGGACCATGCCATAATGGACAAAAACGAGTTAATGAAGGCCTCATACCCATTGCAAGTGACCCATTGTCGATTTACCTATTTATCCCACCACGTCATGCATTGAGAACACTTTTTCCAATTGAGAATTTGAGCCCGCAGAGTAAGATGAGTTTATACAGTGATCATCATGCCTATGCTCTCTATCTTGTTACTGTGTCTAAGCTACCCCCTGAACCTGATATTATTAACCCTGAGCGTGTATGTTAGACGAGTTGAGTGCTGCAGAAAAATTTGTTGAGAAAGTTTTGATCGACCTCATGACTGAGAGAGTCATGTTGATGTCTACAAGTATACAAGAATCATCCACGAGAGGACTGCTAGCCTCTCCATCCACTGCTCATGGAGCAGGACCATCCCAACCATCTGATGAGAAGAGAACTAAGCATAAGGATGACTTATTGAATGCTAAACTGATCCCGACTATCTTACCCACCTATATACCACCTTTGAGTGGTGTTGTAAACTGCGACAATGTACCTAGATATTCCAAGTACGCTTTGGTCACTGCGTACCTCCCAAAGGGGATAAGTGTAGTACGAGAAGACCAAGATAGGATCGCAGCATTAAAGTTTAGTGACTTCAACCTTAGAGATCGCAAAGTCTACAACATGTTAGCCCCACATAAGTATATGACTAGAACAAAAGGGAAAACCTCAAAGGTAATTCCCCAAGGATGGACCCATAACGTTGTGCAGTCCACCCTACTCAACGTCATGAAAATTCCCCACTTTGGAAGACACCAAGAGGTGAATGCATGTGTCAAGATGTTGTCATCTTGTTACCATGGTGGATATTTGTGGCTAAATCGTTGTATCACAGTTGATCCGACCTTGATCAATCAGATCACGGGTTTGAGTATGTAAGGACCTGACCCACATGATTTCTATCTTGGAAAATCCATGGACCATGATCTTGTGCAAAGGATCAAGGACACTTATGATGATGTTGAGAAGGGAATGCGAGGCTACAAGGTAACCTCTATTCAAAATGGCGCAATGCACCTCGCTTGTCAGTTGATTGCAGGGAATTTAGTACGCAAGAACCGACCCACCCAAGTGACTGGTTTTGTAGTCGACCTCACAGGAAAGTGCATGGAGGGCCTACAAATGAATTGGGCAAAGTAACTAGTGAATTAGTTGGAACTTGACTACAGAGAAGTGCAAGATCAAGGGTATGAATTCCATTTCAGCTGGCTATTGATCCTAATTGCTTTCATTTCCTGGGAGATGCCGAAAGGTGTGACCTTATTGGACATCGATCCTTTCGAACCATTGGCCGTGAAGTTCAGTACATTGTGGTACTCAAGTGACATGAATAAGCAATGGCAGTCAAATGTCGTGTTCCATACATATTACAATTAGCTAAAGATAGCCATCCAGTCCAAGCCTCGCATGACGCCGAACACTTTACACCGATTCGGGCCTTTGATGAAGTTCAGCGTGGATCAATATTTCATTTATAGCACAGCACGCGTCAATGAGCACAAGCAACAACTTTAGTCCAATTATAAGTTGACAGAGGAGGATTTAGAGGAGATTACTAAGGAATGTTCCACTAACCTCCTTATTCCAGCAGACCCTGCGAAGATATATGACATAGATAGCCCAGAAACTGTGCAAGATACACCCAGGCCCAACAAGACAAAGAAGATCGAAGAAGTACAAGATTTAAGCAGTGCATCAGTGAAGATTTTTCCATATCACCAGAATGAGGGGGTGATGGAGAAGATATATATGGCACAGAAACTGAACAGAAGAAAGGTGAGGTAACACCGCCTAGAGATGAGTAGTACCCCTCTAAGAAAAGGAAGGTTTCTCCCCTGAAGCCTTCTTCTCAGAAGAAATCAAAAGCCTCTATAACTAAGATGTAGACTGTCCTCACCTCTAATGATTTCAATTTCATCATAGCAACCCTGAATGATGCTTCGCTGGAGATAGCAGAGAAGCAAGAAGCTAAGCAAGAGGAGATCTACAATATAATTGAGATCAAACTCCAAGGGGTGTAGCAGGCACTACAGTCCATTCGCGCAGTCTCCACTGTGCCTCTGCCACTGATAACACCAGAACTAGGAGACAAACCAACTCAACTCCATCGGCTCGTTGATACAGTCGAAGCTTGCCTTCGACGAGCACAAGAGGAAACAGTGCAAGCCACCCAGGCTTTGGTACAAGTACAGGGAGTACTTGTATAATAGTGACGAGCTACCGAATAGGAAAAGAGTGCTCTATGAGTGAAGTTCGATGAAGAAAAGGCACAGCTACAGCAAGGCAAGGAAAAGTTGCTCGCCAAGCAACTCAAAGTGAAGGAAGCGGTCAACAGAGAACTGTGCTCTATGACTGTCGTTGAAGTAAAGGAAGAGGATCAAGTCACAAAGCAAGTAGCACAAATTTAAGAAGTGATCCAGTAGTTTCAACAATGCATCACAGACCTAGAACTACGCACTGTGCTTGAGACCCCACATGAAGTAAAGAACCAAAGAGAAGCAACTGCTAGGAGCGCAGTTGAAAGGATAAAGGACCTTACCTTACAATGCAATAAAGTCACTAATCGTAGTGCCCAGACATATGAGAAACTTATTGAGAACCCAGAATTGCAGGAACTGGAGTCGTAGTTCCAAGAGGTGAAGAAGCATGCAAAAAAACTACATACACATTTGAAAGCCCTGACAGTTGTGGAGAGAATGAAGAGATCTCAAGAGCATAGAACCAACCAACAACAAATCCACACTATCCAAAGTAGATTTATGGAAGTAACTCAGAGACTCTGACCTATACAAGACAAGGCTTACCAATTGTTCTTAAAGGTCGAGAGCCAGGGAGCATAACTGGAGCAGGTTAGCACCGCAGCAGAACAACACTTGGAAGGACCTGTGAATGATGCAGTCATTCAAGAGTTTGTTGAAAAAGACCTTGTAGCACAACAGCAAGTCGAAGCAGTTTGAACCAAGCTTGAAGCGTCTGAAGCAAAACTTCCTACATCAGAGTGACTCGAGATGAGTCATAGGTCAGTGTTGGGGGCTTGTTGGTGCTTGACCAAGTTTTGAGGGATCTAGTCATGTTTGACCTATTTTGGGACTTCAACAACCTGTCAAAGGAGGAGCGCAAGACGAAGCGAAGATCATGAAATCTCGACCCATTTTTGGGTCCTTTTTGGGATTTGGGACTATGTAATGGGTATGGGATGTCGGCCCAAGGGTTTACCCATGTTTAGGCCTATTTTGTAATGTATATATAGATGTCTAGGAAATATAGGGAAAGAAGAAAGAAAGACGATCTATGTGATGTAAGGCTGATAAGCTAAGTGTTAAGTGCAAGTATAGTTTGTAGATGCTCTCTGCATATTGTGAGAGACTTGCAAAGCTAGGTGCAAGGTATTGTAATAGGATGTGAAGTGCTTTGTGTTGTAATGCAAGGAAGGAGGATCTAGCGAGGTGCATAGATCTCCTATCCTAGGTGAGGTAGGGTTTTGAGGTATTGTGCTTGTAATTGATTGATTGAAGACAATAAAGAAGAAAAATTGGTGGACGTAGCCCCAGGGTGGGGGTGAACCACGTAAACATTGTGTTGTTCCGCTTTGTGCTTGTCTTGATGTGTTTATAACTTCTCTTGCTAAGTGCTTTGATAGAGATAGGTACATTTGTTGATGCTTTGTGCTAATGATGTGTAAGAATGTTAGATCTGACCTATATGAAGGTGCTTTGTGCTTGATCTGCAAGATATAACATGCCTGATTATGATAAAGTACTTAAATGCATCATATCTGAGTGAATGATGCAATGCTCTGTTCTATCTGCACAGTAGTTATTGGTTGAATATTGATGAACTGTTGATGCTAAGTGCTCTGTTAAGTATTATAATCACAGATCGGTGTCCCAACTAAAGTTGTAGACATTTGAGTCCTACAACCACCCCTACCTCTACCTCAGGTGAGATTTCATCTGCTTCGCAGGTATTGATGAAAGGGTCGATAGTTAGTGTTTTGTTGGTGCATTGTTGTAGCGTTGAACCCTGGGTCTGCCCCTATGCCAACAATTGTACTTGACAAGCTTCAATGCATTAATAAAAGCCAAAGAAGCTTCTCCAAGAAGATTTAGGGAAATTATGACGCCCTCTATAAAATGGAAACGCAGTCCAAACAAGACTTATTGTGCATTTTCAAACTCGTGAAGCTAACGAGAAAGAAGACAAGAGGTGAACAGGCGAGTACAGAGATCGAAGCAGTCAAAACTCAATCGGGAAAGCAAGAATTACCCATGATGACACATCCAAAGGTTGGCACACCAAGACAAACTGCATGGAAAACATGCAGCAGTCTCAGGTCACCACAAGAAACCATAGAGGCCAAGTAGGAAATGACACAGAGAGAGGGAGTCGTCGATGTCGACGCAATTCCCTCGTCGGAGGTTGAACTAGTGAGAACCACATTGGTCTAGGAAGAAGAAAAATCCCTGACGATGACCATGATGGATATTGACTCGCATGATAGTGCACAGGGCCATGAACCAGTGACCACAGGTAACCCACAACTACCTGTGAGGGTCGAAGTAGTGCACGGAATGAATGGTGGTGATAGCGAGCGGGCAAATTTTGTTGGGCTGAGACTACAACCAGTGGTGGGGTCCATGCAACATAAATAAATACACATTGAAGACATCACAGGATAGGAAGAGTTGGGCGGGGAAGATAGAGAACTAGAGGTTGGGACCTCTAGCGTGTCGGTAAGAAGAAAGGGCAAAAAACCCATCGCTCGATTCCCACACAAGCAACCTGATGCCTCAATTGTTTTACCGTGCATTCGAGATGGGGTGAAGGACACACAAACTCTACTGGGTTGCATTGAAAGGATGAGATACACATACCATGATGAGTCTGACACTAGCAAATTCCTAGAATTTGTGTAGTAGGTGTACATGGAGAGCCTAGGAATAGGGACATTTGAAGACCCAATATTGCATCCAAAGAAATGTGCGGTAGGCCTGGAAAACATAGGCTTCTTGAACCTGGTAGAGATTCCCCACTTCAGTAGGGGGAAAGAGGTGAATAAATGCATCAATAAGTTGATGGAAATCCTCCATAAAGGACTCTTATGGTTAGAAGAACATGTCTCCATTGATGTAGAACTCATTGCCTTCATCACAGGCCTGCCATCAATTGGCAAGAGTCCTGGGCAGTACCTTGATGACAAAACCAAAGAAAAAGATCTTCCAGAAGAGATGAAGAAGACATATGGGATGGAAATAGGTTCACACAGAATTATTTTCAAGAGAATTGACAACACAACCACCAGGATGGCCACGAAACTAATGGTGTGCAAATTTCTATGAAAATGTCATAAGGAGGAGGTCCCTGCAGGGGTTGTCACGGTAGCATCACAGTACGCAAATGACACCATGCTCAACTGGGCCCCATATTTACTGAACCTGTTCCTAGATGACTATAAGGATTCATATGACTTGGGAATATAGTTCCACTACTCCTGGTTGTTGATCCTGATAGCCTTCATTGCGTGGAAAGAGCCTCCCTACTCCTATTTCTGCAATAGCGTAGGCCATTTTCACCCAGTGTGGTACACGTCAATGGGAATCACTTCGGACCCCAAGCGAAGAAGTGGCAATGCCAACACCTTTTCTCAGTATCTCAACAACATCCAAGACAACATAGCCAACACTTGGAGGATAACTCTAGAAGTGGTCATACAATATCAAGGGATAGCCAACTTTAGGGCTATGAGGCATAATATGTGGAGACAAGCATGCAAGGATCTAACAAAAGAATGGTTGCAACTTCAATTATGCATCAATGTAGAAGAATTTGATATGGAAATGAGAGATTGGTAGGATGACTGGAGGATCCCATTCATCACCATGGACATGCCCAAGGGAAAATAAGTGGAAGCAGGATGGTCCAAGACACCTGCAGGAGACAACGTTGCATCTAAGAAACCAACACAACAGCGAAAGACCATTCAAAATCCAACACAGCAGAAGAAGGGAAGTGCCCCAAATAAGGATGCGCAGATAGGAAAGAAGGGCATTGCCTCAGTGTAGGAAGAACAAGGAAGGGGGGACACAATGACATAGGAAACCCCTTTGTAAGCTACTCCACAAGAAACAAGGCCACCCAAACAACCAATTATACATACAAGGGAGCTGCACAAGAAGGCCAAGGCCCATAAACAGATCCCAGAGTATACAATCATTGAGGATGATGTTGATCTTGTCACAGAGAGAGTACAAGATCATGCAGCGGAGGATTTTGAAGAGGTTGAGAACCAAAGAGGAAGGATACAAAATTATTTGGACGATATCAGGCAGTTCTTGGAGAAAATACAAGCAATGAAAAGGCATGAAAGGGGAATCGAACCGATTCCCCCAGCGATAGAAACAAAGGAAAGGACTACACAGAATGAAGATGACACCATCCAGACCATAGCGCAAGAAATTACAAGCTTCCAAATAACAATAGAGATGTTGCATATGGACGAGGCCAAAGCCCAGACACCATTCAAAGATCTGGTGCAGGTACATTTGGTATTGGAAAAAATACCAACGAAGGCACTGTATAAACTGCAAGTCAGTGTCGTGTAGGAAGTTCAATCGCAAGCAAGGACAGATGTGATAGAATTGTAGGTAACGAAAAATGGCAAGGATGCCCTAGAATTGGTTATCGAGCAAGTAAAGTTGGAGAAAAAATAAGAGAAACAATGCACATATAATTTAGAGAAAAATTTGACGGAACTCTTCACAATAATTTCAGATAGCGTGCAGGAAACCATGAACAATGCAAAATAAAAAATCTAAATCATCATGCAGACGCTTGAGGAATACAAGAAGGATATCACAGATATTAAAGAAAAATTAATCCCAACTACTCCTCCTAAAGTTATGGCTGAAAGGGAACAATTGGCAGCTCTGCAAGTGGAAATGATGGAGAAAGAAGTTGAAAAGGTCACACAATTGTTTGATAGGATCCTGCAACTATGGATGACGTTGGACGAAGATGATAAGGTACAACAATTAGACCAACAAGAGGAGGTAATCAACACTACAATCCATGAGATGAAGAAATGACAAAATTCCATGAGAATTATAGAGTGAGTGAAGGGTGCACAGAAAATGAAGACCCTAAAGGTAGAAATGAAGACTGCACAGAATAACAAGCAGGCCAGGCAAGCCCAGTTAGAACCTCTCCAAGAGAAAGAAGTGAAAATAATTGTGAAACTAGAGAAGGAAAAGACAAGAATGGATCAGGACCATGTTGAGAGTGCAAAGTTTCTCAAGGAGCATATCACAGTGCAGAGGGTAGAAGAGCTCACAGGGAAAGTTACGCAAGCTAGATAAAAAGGTACAGAGTTAGAAGGAAAATTATACTACTTGGAAGAGGCTATTTAGGGAGTGTGCACCACCTGAGTGGCTCAGGATGAGCCAAATGTCAATGTTGGGGGCATGTTGGGCACATGCCTATTTTGAGAAGAAAGACTATATTGGGCGCAGGCCTATTTTTGGAGAAGAACAACTGGCAGGAAAAATGACATGCAAGAGGAGAAGCAACGTGGCAAGCAGACAGGTAAGCCTAACCATGATAGGTTTATAGTTTTTGATAAATATTGTAATGGCTATAATCCTATAAAATAGTATAAATAAGAACCTAGGAGGTCTAGGTTAAGGGTTGGAAAGAGTTGGAAAGGGTTCTAAAGGGTTCAGAGAGTTGATGATGGTTATTATGATTATAACAAGGTTGTAGAAGACTCAAGAAAGCTATATTTTGAAGGTTAGTTCATAGGTTGAGGAGCCTGGTGTGATCTAATCCACCTCATAGAGGTTCCTGAACCTCTTCATGATTGTATGATTGAATATGTAATGCACACAACGCTATTTTTTAACTAAATAAAAGAGAATAGAAGCTAAATCTTTGTGGATGTAGCCTAAAAGGGGGTGACCCATGGTAGAACCTGTGTTATATGTGATGTCTATTGAATTCTTACTTCTTGTTAATGGTTATCTTGTTGGTTGTGGATCTTTATTATCTTCCTAATTCAGAGGTCTTTGCTTTCAATTGTCTTTATACTCCATGAAGACCTTACACCCCGGAAGAATGTACACTCCTCCACGTGAGGGAGTGCAGAGGGGGATCCATGGACAACTGAGGTTTTGGGGGTGAAGCCCCCGAAGGAAAATTTTCCTTGTAAATGTATATTGTAATTTCATTGTAAA
Organism: Picea engelmannii; assembly: GCA_009831015.1. Taxonomy (NCBI): domain Eukaryota; kingdom Viridiplantae; phylum Streptophyta; class Pinopsida; order Pinales; family Pinaceae; genus Picea; species Picea engelmannii. Next base: position 452,019 of record ML790703.1, read on the forward strand.
TCTGGACCGTTCATTATAAGGTCCCAAAACTGACGATAGAAGTTATGTTAGGGTTTTTTCCCTAGAATGAAACCCTCTTTTATGAGGGAAATGTATTGTGGCTATGTATCATTGCAAATATTGTATTAAGAGTGAGGAGACTGTGAGAGAAAGAAGAGGGAGTCACATTGGGTGTGTTGTAGGTTGTATCCCTTCATTTGATAGATAATAATAAAGGAAGGACATGGTAATTTCTCTGGTGAACGTAGCCCACACTGGGTGAACCACATATATATGTGCCTCTATTGTATTGTGTATATTTTGTGTTTTATTTCTGCATTTGTTTTATTTTATTGCTCCACGGTCCTATTTTTCTAACAATTGGTATCAGAGCAAAAGGTAACTAGAAGGAAAATAGGGTGCTTGGCTTGAGTGGGAGAAATGGTGAAAGATGAAAAGTTTAGGGTCGAGAAATTTAACAGCCAAAACTACCATCTATGGAAGATGCATATGGAAGATTATTTATATCAGAAGGATATATTCCTACCATTGGGTGGAATAGAAAAAAATCCGACGACCATGAAGGATGAAGAATGGGAGGTTCTTGACAGAAAGGCACTAGGAATGATATGGTGGAGCTTGACAGCATCAGTGGCTTTCAATATTTCAAAAGAAAATACAACGAAGGAGCTGATGGACACATTGGCTAAACTGTATGAAAAACCCTCAGCGTCCAATAAGGTATTTCTAATGAAGAGATTATTTAATATGAAGATGCCAGAAGGTGGGTCTGTTTCATATCATTTAAATGAATTTAATACAATTACTAATCAACTAAGTTATCTAAAAGTGGACTTTGATGATGAGGTTAGGGCTCTTCTAATATTGTGCTAATTTCCAGAAAGATGGAACGGCTTGGTCATTGTTGTAAGTAACTCTGTCTATGGTTCAAACACTTTAAAATTTGATGATGTTGTCAGTGTTATCCTTAGTGAGTAAATGTGATGGAAAAGCACAGGTGAGACATCAGGTAATGCGTTAAGCATGGAGAACAGGGGAAGAAAAAAGGATAGAGTAAAGGGCTTAGGGAATCGCTAGAATTCTAGGAAGGGTAGATCCAAATCCATATTTGGAAAGATAGAGTGTTGGAATTGTGGGAAGAAAGAACATCTGAAGAAAGACTACAGAGCTCCAAAGAAAAAAGGAGATGGACAACAAGAGAAAAATCAGGAAGAAAATGTAACAAGTGATGTGTTACAAGATGCTTTGATTCTTTCTGTAGATAATATTTTTGAGTCTTGGGTAGTAGATTCAAGGGCTTCATTTCATGCCACACCCCATAGGAAACACTTTCTATATTATGTTCAAGGTGATTTTGGCAGGTTCATTTGGGTGATGATGCACCATGCAAAATTGTTAGAATGGGAAAGGTAAAAATAAAACAAAGAAATGGAAACCAATGGTTGTTGAAAGAAGTAAGACATGTTCCAGATCTAAGGAAAAATCTAATTTCAATAGGACAGTTGGAAAGTGAAGGTTGTATATCTAGATTTACAGATAAGGTGTGGAAGGTCACCGAAGGATCATTTGTTATAGAAAAAGGAGAGAAGGTAGGTACATTGTATTTATGTACTGGTAATACTGACTCTTCTATATCTTTAGCTTATATAGGGGTGGATACAATATTGTGGCATCATAGGCTTGGACACATGAGTGAGAAGGGGATGTAGATAATTCACAAAAGAAATTTGTTGCCAGATCTTAGACAAATTGATTTGGATTTCTATGAGCATTGTGTTTATGGAAAACATAAGAGAGTCATATTTCTCAAAGTCGGAAAAGAAACGAAGAGTGAAAGGTTAGAGATTTTGCATACATATGTATGGGGACTGACTCAAGTATCATCTATTGGTGTCTCTCGTTATTATGTTACTTTTATTCATGATGCAACTAGAAAAACTTTTGTTTATTGAATTTGACAAAAAACTGATGTTTTTGATATTTTAAGAAATGGAAAGCTTTGGTTGAGAATGAGACAGGAAAAATGTTGAAGTGTCTCAGATCATACAATGGAGGTGAATATTGCAGCAAGGAGTTTGATGATTACTATTCATACCATGGGATTCGTAGAGAGAATACAATTCTAGGAACACCACAAGAAAATTGTGTGTCAAAAAGGATGAACAAGACAATCATGGAGCATGAAAGGAGTATGAGATTGCATGTTGGTTTTCCCTTATAGTTCTAGGCAGATGTTGTAGATATTGATGCTTAATTAATAAACAAAGGACCTTCAAGATTTTTGGATGGTAGAATTCTAAAGGAGGCATGGACAAGTAAAAAGGTAAACTATTCCTTTTTCAAGACTTGCAGTTGTGAATCATTTGTCCATATTGATAAAGAAAATATAACAAAGCTTGAGGAAAAATCCAAGAAGTGTACCTTTATTGGATACAGTGTTAATGATTTTAGTTATCTCTTATGGGATTGTGAAAATCACAAAATCATTAGGAGTAGAGATGTCATATTCAATGATAAGGTCGTGTACAAAGATCAATTATAGGGAAAGAAACAAGAAAAAGAAAAAACAGAATACACAGTTCTTGATGAGATCACTGAAAAAGAAATTCCAAAGGAACCAGAAAATCAAAATGTACAACAACAGGAGAAATGGGTACCTCAAACTCCTGCAAGTGTTGTTAGAATATCTACCAGGTTAAGGTGAACGATACTCTCCTTCATTGTATTATTTATTGTTGATGGATTCTAGTGAACCAGAATGTTATGAAGAGGTAATGCAGGTAGACACCAAAAAGAAGTGGGAACAAGGAATGAAAGAGGAAATGGATTCCCTCGTAAATAACCAAACTTGGAATTTGGTTTAGTTTCCTGAAGGAAAAAGAGCATTACATAATAAATGGGTTTACAAGTTGAAAGAAGAAGATGGAGGAAAAACACAGTACAAGGTTAGACTTGTTGTAAATGGGTTTGCACAAAAGAAAGGTATAGATTTTGATGAAATATTTTCTCATGTTGTTAAAATGACTTCAATTAGGACTATTTTAAGTCTTGTGGCATTAGAATATTTACATCTTGAAGATATACATGTTAAAACAACTTTTCTCCATGGGGATTTGGAGGAAGATATTTATATGCGGCAACCACAGGGGTGTGAGTTCAAAGGGAAAGAGAATTTGGTATGCAATTTGAAGAAGATCATGTATGGCCTAAAGCAAGCTCCAAGACAGTGGTATTTGAATTTTGACAGGTTTATGACAGAACAAGGTTATAGGATATGTCATTCTAATCATTGTGTTTATTTTAAAAGGCTAGAAAATGGAAGCTATATTATCTTGCTATTGTATGTAGATGACATGCTTGTTGTGGGGTCTAATATGCAGGATATAAATGTTCTCAAGAAGAAATTATCTAATTCATTTGAAATGAAGGATTTGGGTGTTGTAAAGAAAATCCTTGGTATGAGAATAACAAGAGATAGGAAAAATCGCAAATTGACATTGTCTCGGGGTGAGTACATATAGAAGGTTTAGAACGTAGAATGAAAAACCAGTTAATACACCTTTGGCTAGCCATTTCAAATTAAATAAGGAAATGTGTCCCAAGAAATAGGAGGAGATAGAATACATGTCCAAGGTTCCTTATTCATCAATAGTTGGTAGCTTGGTGTATGCGATGGTTTGCACAAGACCATATATTGCACATGCAGTGGGAGTTGTGAGAAGGTATATGAACAATCCAGGTAAACAACATTGGGAGGAAGTAAATTGGATTCTCAGGTATTTTAGAGGTACTTCTACTCATGCATTATGTTTTGGAGGTTCAAACACTGTTCTACAACAATATGTTGATTCAGATATGGCAAGTGATAAAAATTGCAGGAGGAACAACACATGGTATGTTTTTACTATAGGTGGAACAACATAAAGTTGGATTTCGAAACTGCAAAAGGTTGTTGCACTTTCAACAACAAAGGCAGAGTATGTTATTACTACAGAGGATAGTAAAGAGATGATTTGGTTATAGAGGTTTATGGAGGAATTGAGAAAGAAGCAGGATAATAGCAGGTTGTATTGTGACAATGAGAGTGCCATTTGTTAGCACTGTCATTTTTTCAGTTAGAGTAAGTATTAGATGAGATATGGTTTGTGTGTCAAAACATGTGAGGTCAGGTATCGAAAAATGAATGGGTCAAATTTAGCAAGTGGTCGGTTTGGCCCTTGGAGTCAGGAAGGAACGTCAGAATCAGACATGTGTAAATGATAAAGGTCTTTTCCAAAAAGGTCGGGTCCTATCAGAAGAGGATATTTTACATGCCAAAGGTCGAATCAAGTTGTTATGATAAGGGTCACGTCAGTAGATATAATGACCATCATCACCTCATTATGAATTTAGAAAGGATAAGAAATCATGGTGCTCATATCACATATACTCTACAACTCTTATCATATGTACTTTACACACTCTGAAGTGTACCCGTCGCATGAATGTGCTGCACAAATATTCGGCCTGCTTCAAAACTTCTCGTCACCATGGATTCAGTGTCCCTTATCATGATTCCATCCCTCACCCATTCAGTTATAAATGCTAGTCACTCTGCATGTATTCTATTTACTAGCCAAGTTTATGCGTCGTCTATAACTTTTTCCGCAAGCCCTGAGTTTCTCATTGCGGAAAAGTCTATTTCCATCAGTTATGTCACAAACTAGGTCAGTCAAGATTGTTGTGTTTGGTTCGTCTCAAAACATGGTTTAGAGCCGGTCGAAAGTGGTCACAATTTAGTCTGTTAGATGACAAGTCCTCTCATGATCATCCCCTCATCCTCAAAGTTCTTGTCGTACCCATATCCTCTTTCATGCTCCCCTATTGCGATGAGCCTGTCATCATCATTGTCACAACATCGATTTGTCCTTGCACCGAGAGTCTTTGTGGCACCTAGGGGCCATGCAGTGAATTCACAAATTCATTCTCTCTTATCGCATAAAGTTCTACTACCGCCCCTCTGAAAGGTATGGGATAATAATATCATTATCCATTCGTCGCATGAATGGGGTGGCATCTTCACTACCACGCACGTAGAACAAACATGCATTGCACCATGACGACATCCCAGAACATAAGGAAAGGGGTGCAAACTGGAAGAACTGTGAGGTATGACACTCAAGACTTGTCATTGATAAATGAAGATCTGAATGTCAGAGAATATTTCGAACATGTCAGATGCAAGTTGTATTGCAAGAAAATCCAAGGATACAATGTGAAACTGGTGGAACAGTTCATGCTCAAATTTAACGGGTTCCACACGGTTATTGTAGGAATCACATTCCAAGTGATGGAGGAAACTCTATAAACCATGAAGGATATCCCTCTGTGCCGTGAAAGGTGGTCTAACGGCATGCCTTTGGACGTGTTATGCTATGAATAATTCATCAAACCAAACTGGCTAAATAGAAAAATCAAAGCGGGTGTTCCAAATCGGTACTTACAGGAGCCTTTTCAGAAACTCTTGAGGGTGATTAGAAAGAATTTCACTTGTGAACCATCCATGGAAAACATTTGTGGGGCTCTAGCCAGTGCTCAAATAAAGCTGAAGGGGAATGCAGTTTTGTGACAATAGGTAAATAATATGAAAAGGAGCAACTGGTCTCTTAGGAAAACGCTTCGGATATCAAGACTACAGATAAGTCCAAAAACATAATTGACCCAACCTCATTTTGTCTTTTCAAACGTGGTGTGAGATTCATGTCTCCTCGTGTCCTATTTTCTGTCAGGAAGTAGGGACTCTGAAATTTACCTGCATGGTGGATATACGTCATGCAGATGATGAAAACCCACTTGTAGCAAAGGACAAGTGTAGTCTGAACACACAACAGTTTTGAAGAAATGTGTTGTCCCCTGATCGACATTGTCATCTTAGAAACATAAGTGATAGTCCACAGTTACCTGCCACATGCATACCTCAGCCAATGATCGTGCAACATCAATCGAAGTCGTTACACTGGGTGGTAGTATTCTGACAAAACGCTTGATCATCTAGATAACCTTTCAAAGGAGAAGCGTCGACACATCACTTCTTAATGATGGAATCTTGTTGATGACCGAACTATCATGGCAAAGACATCGGTTATTGCATGATTGGGTACAGTCAAGTTTCTATTCATAGTAAAGTGTCATCTAAAGGATCATCTGGTAGAGAATAATCAGAGACTAATTTCTAGGAATAGTAGTTGGAGGGCATGGCAGCCCAAGTGGCACATCCTTTTCTATATATTGCATCTTTTCAATGTAAGCCAGGTTGGTTGGAAAAGTAATGTAGACAGTGATTGTTGAATGTAATTTTCGAAACCGATTGAATTTTAATTCAAAGGTCCTCAGACTTTGATGAAAAGATTCTAATGGTAGTGGTTTGATGTATTGTGACCTCTCTTATATACGTGCTTCTTTTGTTTTCTATATCTATGTCTTTATTTTTTTTAAATTGAAACATTTTCCAAGTCTAGAATTCATCACGCGGTGCTCTAGATTTTTCCATTTAGATGATTGTGTTCTCTTCTAAGTAAATTCAAAATTCATCTCCAACGGTGCTTTGAGTTACTTTATGTATTTTTCTCTCGCCACACACAACGACTTCAAACTGAAAGACCATTTCCTACTTAGCCTTTATCCTCTCAAGTTTTAGTCACCAAGTCATTTATTTCTCTCGTTTTCTAGAATTTGAATCCAAGGCCCAGGGTTTTTCATTTTCTTTCCAATAGAACCAGAAATACTACACGAATGTGTTAAATCTAGCTGAAAAATTCAAAGCCATAAACTGTATAAAGACAAATTCTCAGAGAGAACCCTCTCTGGGTCGGAGAGGCTAGTTTTTGGCCTTAAAGTTCGTCTGTAGGTTACCTTTGTCATTCGTTTTCTTAGCCAAACGAATTCACAGAGTGTTAACATTTTTGCGTTGTTGATGGGGATGGAATTGAATAAAGTTTCCCCAGGATAACAACTAACGCTGTAGTTTTGACCCATGAGGGCGACAGTGGGACAAACGCCTATATTGGTTGAAACCTTTACCTTGGAGACTCCAGTGAAAGAGAATAGTAGCATAGAGTAGTGTGACTTAGAAATATTAGCTCCAAAGATAGTTTATACCAGAGCCAATCCTGATTCGAACCCTGTAGCACCCGTGTATGATCCCAAGAAATTTCTATGCAGGGAAAAGGAGCAGGCGCTAGACCTATTCTATTACCTAGACATAAACTTATCCTTACCCAAAGACGATGTACAAAGAATTAATGACCTTGATTTCGACACCATGTCCGAACAAACCATGTTCAAGTCTAAATCATAAACCAGCGTGGATGAGATAGACTTTGATGAAAAGAGTTTTCAATCTCTGATACCAAACAAAATCCCACAAGATACTATAATCCACACTCAGAACATTCCTCCAATTCTAAACCCTCCTAGAGAAATGGTTTCCAGATTCTCCCCTCTTTCCTTGCCAACCGAACTGCATGATTTTCCCCAAAACTACAACCAAAGGATCAAGCTATATGATTTCGAGGGAAACACCTCTTCCCAAAAACACTTGGATTGGTTCATTGATTTTGTTGATCTAGAAGAGGTCGATCATGAGGATGCGAAGATGAGGTTGTTCACGTTGAGTCTTTCATGGGAGGTTAGGAAGTGTTTTAAATCCCTTCAAGTAGCAAGCATCCCCAACTTTGCATCATTTGAAACATTATTCCTTGTCAGATGGGGAGACAAAAAGAATCCTTTGCAACTACTAATGCAGTACAACAATATGAAGAGAGTGACAGAGGAGATGATGTAATATTTCTTGGCCCATTTGTTGGCACAGGGGTAGACCCAGGGTTCAACACTACAACAACGCACCAACAAAACCCTAACTATCAACCCTTTCGACAACACCTGTGAAGCAGATGAATTCTCACTCAAGGTAGAAGCAGGGGCGGTTGCAGGACTCAAGTGTTGGCAACCTTAGCTGGGACACATATCTGTGATTGTAACATATTAACAGAGCACTTGGTTATTACGGTTCATTAATATTCATCTTTAGTTCATAGTGCATCTAAACCCTAACAGCAGATCAATGCAGTATTCACACAGATCCAATAGGTTCAAGCACTAATCATACAAATAAAGATCAGATCTAGAATTCATTCACATCATTCAACACTAAATGTATCATATCAGATTCATCTATCATCTAACATCGGACTAAGCATTGAAGCATATAAACAAAAGAAAAACCAAAAGCACAAAGCATTCACAACACAGGATATACGTGGTTCACCCCCACCTTGGGGCTACATCCACCAACTCTTTGTCTTCTTTATCATCTTCTTTCAATCTTCTTACATGCACAAATCCTCAAAATCAACTCTGCAGAGGAAAGGAGATCTGTGCACCTCGCTATATCCTCCTTCCTTGAGTTATAGCACAAATCCTTCCATATTCTCTTACAATCACTTGCACTTAGCTCTGCAAGCCTCACACGGCAAAGTAATTATCACTCAGCACTTAGCACACGTGCAATAGACGAGCACTACTAGTCACTATTCACTAGTCACACACTACTTCTTACATCGCCTAGACTTCTATTTATACATAACAAGATAGGCCTAAGCATGGGTAAACCCATGGGCCGACATCCCCATACCCATTACATAAGACCAAAACTCAAAAAGGCCCTAAACAAGGGTTGAGATCCCATGATCTCTACTTCGTCTTGTGCTCTGCCTTCGACAACCTGTCGAAGTCCCAAAAATAGGTCAAACATGACCAAGGGTCCTCAAAATTCGGTCAAGGTCCAACAGGCCCCCAACACTCACCTGTGACTCATCCCGAGTCACTCTAATCTAGGTAATTTTGCCTCAAAAGCCTCAAGCTTGGCTCGATCTTCTTCAACTTGTTGTTGTGTCATGGCCTCCTGCTCAGCAAACTCTTGGATAACATCTTTGTTGACAGGTCCCTCTAAGCGTTGTTCAGCCGCAATGATGACTTGCTCCAGTTCTTCTCCTCGGCCTTTGATCTCTGAGAAAATTTGGCAAGCCTCATCCTGTTTAGGTTGGTGCCTTTGAGTCACTTCCATGACTCTTCTCTTAATGGTGTGTACCTATTGTTGAACAGTGCGCTACTCTTGGGATCGCTTCATTCTTTCAAAAGCTGATAGGGGCTTCAACTGTGCCTGTATTGTTTATGATTCCAGCTTTGCCTCCTGGAGTTGTGACTCCAATGCCTTCAGTTCTGGATTCTTAGTGATTCGCTCATAATTTTGGGCACTGCGATCACTTAGTTTTTTAAATTCCATTACAAAGTCCTTTATTCTCTCAATTGTGCTTCGAGCAGTTGCATCTCTTTGATCCCTCACATCCTACAGGGTGTCAGGCACTGTGCAGAGCTCTAAGTCTTTTATTCTTTGTTGTAGTTGTTGGATAGATTCTGTGATCTATTCTACTTGATGCTTGACTTAGTATTCTGTCTTTGTCTCTAAGCCTGTCATAGAGAGAAGTGCTATGTTGACTGTTTCTTTCACTTCGAGTTATTCTTCAAGCAACTGTTCTTTTTCTTTTTGAATCTGTGCTTTCTCCTCTTCAAACTTTGTCTATAGAGCAACCTTCTCCTACTCTGCAACTCTGTGTTGTTCTACGACTACTTCTTGCACTTTCTTTAAGGCCTGGGTGGCTTGTTCTATTTCTTCCTGTGCGTGATGAAGGAGAGCTTCATTCGCATCAGCTAGTCAGTGGAGTTAGGCTGGCTCATCTCCCAACTCTGGTTCTTTTGACGGTAGGGGCGCAATGGACATTGAGTGACTGGACTAAAGAGCCTAATGTACCCCTCAGAGCTCAACCTCAATTATGTCATACATATCCTCTTGCTTGGCTTCATTTTTCTGTAATATTTCCTATGAGGTGTCATTTACAGTTGCGATGATGAAGTCAAATTCATCGACAATGAGCACAGCTTGCATATTGGTCAAGGTGGCTCTGGATTTCTTTTGGGAAGAGGGTTTCAGGGAAGAAACCTTCCTCTTCTTCATGGGATCATCCTCATCTCTAGGCGATGTTACTTCGCCTTGCCTTTGCTCATCTTCTTTTCCATTTATCTCTTCTACTTTGTCATCACCCCCTTGGCCAGGTGATACTGAAGCAATTTTTTCTAATGCATTGCTTAAGTCTTGGACTTCTGCGGTCTTCTTCCTTCTGCTAGTTCTGGGTGTGTCATATTATTTATGAGCGGCCTACAAGCTGTCAAGTTTAGGGTCATAAATCTTTGCAAGATCAGCGGGAATAAGGAGGACTGTTGACCAATCCTTAGTTATCTCCTCAATGTCCTCTTCTGTGAGCTTGTAGTACGACTGAAGCTCCTCCTTATGCTCGTCTACTCATGCAGTGATATAGATGAAGTGTCAATCTACGTGGAACCATTGTAGGGTGTTTGGCATCATGCAAGGTTCATCTTCAATAGCCCTCTTCAGTTGGAGATAATATGTGTGAAAGACCACGTTCAACTGCCACTGTTTTCCCATATGGCTTGAGTACTAGAGTGTGGTGAACTTTGCAGCAAGTGGTTCAAGTGGCTCAATGTCCGGGAAGGTCGCACCTTTTGACATCTCCTAAGAAATAAACATGATAAGGATCAGGAACCAGCTAAAGTGGAACTCATAGCTATGATCCTGTGCTTCACGGAAGTCTAATTCCATCTGATTAACTAGGTAATTTGCCTAGTTCATCTGTAGGCCTTCCACACATTTCCCTGTGAGGTCAATGAAAAACCTTGTGACCTGCATGGGTCTGTTCTCCCTTACTAGCTTTCCTACAATTAATTGGTATGCTAGGTGCACTGCACCATTCTAGATGGAACCTACCTTGTAGCCTTGCATCCCCTTCTCAACATTGTCGTAGGTATCCTTGATATTATGTGATAATGCACGATTTGTGGCTTTCCACAGATAGAAGTTTTGTGGATCGGGTCCTTTCATACTTAATCTAGTGATCCTATGGATCAATGTCGGATCAACTATGATACATCGGTCTAGCCATAAGTAGCCTCCATGGTAACATGAGAGAAGGAGCTTAACACAGGCGTTAACCTCCTGGTGCCTTCCAAAGTGTGGGATTTTCATTACATTCAACAGGGTGGACTGCGTGAAGTTCATTGTCCACGACTGGGGGATTATTTTCGAGTTCTTCCCCTTCATCCTAGTCAAGTATTTATACAAGGAGAGCATACTATGGTTCTTACAGGCTCCTACGTTGAAGTCATTGAACTTCAACTTTGCGATCTTGTCCTGTTGCACTCTAAATATGTGTATCCCCTTCAGGAGGTATGCAATAACCATGGTGTAATCAAAATCTCTTCTCACACTTTCGTGACTCACCACGTCATCCAGAGGCAGGATGTAGTCGGGTAATATGGTCGGGATTAGCTTCGCATTTTCTAGGTCATCTTTGTGCTTGGTTCTATTTTTTGTGACAACTCAGGATGGTTCGGATCCACGAGCAATCGACGGAGAATCTTGTACTCCTCTCGTCGATGATGCCTATATTCCCATAGACATAGACATTACTCTTTCAGTCATGAGGTTGATGAGTACCTCCTTCACAGACTCTTCGACTGCGCTAAGTTCTTCGGACATACACGCTCGTGGTTGAATATCTCAGTTTTGAAGAGTAACTTCTCAATGCAACGGGAGGGATGGTGATATCTCGATGATCATTTTGTGAAATCAATTGATTTGTAGGCTCAGATAATCACATTTGGAAAAAGTGTTCTCGGTGCAAGGCTCAATGGAATAAGTAGATAACTAGGAAACGGATCTCTCCAACGGACGAGAATCCTTCATTAATTCAGTTTTGTCTGTTACGGCGCGGTCCCAACGGTCTGATGGTGAGACTTCTGACCACAAATGTCATTCTACCCATTCGGGGCGTCAATCTAACGGTTATACTATTTCCAATGGTTATATTTCTTTGCCATGGCGAAGTGCCATGTGGTGTTGTTCTGCTATCCCGACGAAGTTCCAATTTTGCAATTTTTTCTTCTGTGAAGTTCCCTCTGGAACCTTCTGTAACTTTTTTATATTTGATCTCTTCTTACTTAGTTTTCTAGCCTTCTTTCTAGTGATCTTCATATTGATATTCCTCTTTCCATTCTGATTCTTATCTTCTCTTGGCATAGTAACTTCGCGTTTTTGATATTATTTCCTATGATTCAGGGGCAATATTTCTTCTCTATCAAGGGTAGGTGCTTCAATATTCTGTGATTCTTCTTGTGTTATTTCAACTTCAAAATCCAAGTTTTTGGCTCTAAATAGGTTCGATCTGTTCTCCTGTTCTTCAATCAAGTGTGTGATCCTCCTAGTCATGAAATCTTTTAATTATTGCTTCTTCTGCTCTAAGACTTCTTCTTCTTTCCTTCTAGCCTGATCCCTTTCAATCCAAGGTTTTCCTAGTAATATAGCAAATGGGGCGTTGTTCTCATTAAATTTAACAACCTCAAAATCTTCTTCTGTCGAACTTCCATGAGCACTCATAGATATCTAGTTAATTTTTCCACATAGGGTTATCAACTTTCCTCTAAATAATCCTATTCCTCCTAATGAATGAATCATAGCAGGATTTACTAAAGTTTCTCAAGTTCTTTTTGTCATCATATTCACCTGTGTTTCTTCATCTAGAACACGGTCAATGTCAAAGTCTCCTACTCTTGCTTCTATGTACTCTTTTTCTTTGAAGATCTCTGATAAGTTGATATCTCGGTGGTCATTCGGGGTTTCTTTCATTTGTAGCAATATAGTTTTTTATTCTTTACGGGGTTCTTCCATGGTCTTAGTGTCTTGACCTTTCTCATGGTATTCTTGTCTCATATTCATTCTTTCAATTTTAGCAATCATTCTAGGGAAATCCAAAACTTCATGATCCATAACTTTACAACAAAGACAACTGGGTATTCTACTAGGGCATTCCTTAGCAAGATGTCTCAGTCTTCTGCAACTATAACAAAGAGTTAATCCTCTATTTCTCTTAAATGATCCCCATCCTTTCCTACGCTGCACACTGGGATCATGGTAGCTAACCTGCAAAAAATTATTTCTAGGATCCTACATCCATTTATTAGTCCAAACATTCTTTCTATGCATAGGAATAACATATATTTCACTATTCTTATCAGATCTACTCATATCAAATCTTCTTTCTTCTAGTTTCACCCTAGTTTTCAGGCTAGGACAAAATTTATCAAACATACCTAGATCCATATTCTTGAAACAAAAATTTTCACTTATCTTACTTTCGACAGAGCACAAAGATTCCAGATCTAAAACTTTTCAATATTCTTACCTCTATCAGAGCACAAAGCGTTCAGATCTTACCTCCTTTCTTCAGATTTTCCTCCTTCCTTAGCACAGAGCTTCACAAGTCAAGTAGCAAATCTACACACAGAGCTTCTTTCTTTTCCTCATTTCCCAGCAATCACAATTTCAGGTCAGATCTTTGCATAGAGTTTCTTCTTCCTCAGTTCCCAACAATCACATTTTCAGGCCAGATCTTCGCACAGAGCTTCTTCTTCCTGAGTTCCCAGCAATCACAATTTCAAGTCCCAGCAACATAACCATTTTTTGGCATAGGGACAGACCCAGGGTTCAATGCTACAACATCTAACCAACAAAACCCTAAATACCAGCCCTTTTGGCAACACCTGCGAAGCAGATAAAGTCTCACCCAAGATAGAAGCAGGGGTGGTTGCAGGACTCCTGTGTCTGCAACCTTACCTTAGTTGAGACACAGATCTATGATTGTAATAGCTTAACAGAGCACATAGTTATTATAGTTCGTTAATATTCATCTTTAGTTCACAACACAGCTAAACCCGAACAACAGATCAACGCAGTATTCACACAGATCCAATAGATTCAAGCACTAAGCATACAAATAGAGATCAGATCTAGCATTCATTCACATCATTCAAAACTAAACTTATCATATCATATTCATCTATCATCTAACATGGCACTAATAATTGAATCATATAAACAGAAAAACAACCAAAATCATAAAGCATTCACAACACAAGATATATGTGGTTCACCCCCACCATGGGGCTACGTCCACCAACTCTTCTTCTTCTTTATTATCTTCTTCCAATCTTCTTACATGCACAAAGCCTCAAAATCAACTCTGTAGAGGATAAGAGATCTGTGTACCTTGCTAGATCCTCCTTCCTTGAGTTATAGCACAAAGCCTTCCACAATCTCTTACAATCACTTGCACTTAGCTCTGCAATCCTCACACAGTATGCACAAATCAATTAGCACTCAGCACTTAGCACACTTGCAATAGACTAGTCACTATTAGTCACTATTCACTAGTCACACACGAATTCTTACATCACCTAGACTTCTATTTATACATTACAAAATAGGCCTAAGCATGGGTAAACCCATGGACCGACATCCCCATACCCATTACATAAGCCCAAAACCCAAAAAGGCCCTAAAAAGGGGTTGAGATCCTGCGATTTCCGCTTTATATTGCACTCTGCCTTCTACAGCCTATCGAAGTCCCAAAAATAGGTCAAACATGACTAAGGGCCCTCAAAAATTGGTCAAGGACCAACACTATTTCATGAAGGTCTACAACTCAATCCCCGCAGAAGTCCAGCCGTCTCCCAAAGATACGCAACTCCGATACACCAACTCCTTTGACAATGATTTCGCCTTGCTATTGAGGGAAAGAAGGTCTTCTAATTTAGGCACTATGATGAGTGACACAATCGAATTCGAAGTAAATCTGATGGTGTCAAGAAATATCAAACAAAGCTTCGACAGAAATGGAAAGAAAACCCAAGGATATGTGCGGCCCTCAACTTCTCGATTTTCGGATGAAAATTTTGACTTGATGATGAATACTATGGAGAAGCTGAAGGAAAGGATGTCCATGGAGAACAAGCCCACTGCCCAAGAAAAAAATGATTTCCAACCTAGAAATCAAAACTTTAGAAGGTGTATGGTCTTGCAGATTAGGCAAAGGGAACAAAGATACTAGGTTGATCAACAAAAAAGGCCTCCATTCCAAAATAATTACGTGAATGAAGATTTTGATCAAATGATTAAAGATCAGATGCATTGTTGTGAAGACACGGACACTCATGTGTTTTTTACGAAAGGAGAACATGATCAATTCATGGATGCGAATGATGGTATTATGATGGAGACTAAGGACATGTTGTCTTCAAAAATGGAGGAATTCAGGAAAGGATATCACAATTCCATCATGCAGTTTCAAAAGAAATACAACCTCGGGAGTAGAAAGGCGTTTGTAGAACCTCAGCAGATGAATCCCACAAAGGAACCTCAAGAGAACACTCCTTCTACAAGCTGACCAAATAAAGACAACCTAACCAAGGACATGATGAAAAAGGGAAAGTCAAAATAGGAGGATTTAAAGAAAGTGCCAGAGGCAAGCCGGGAGATGGGTGTCAAAGAGGTAGATAAATTTTCTCCCCCCTTTAAATTTGAAAATGAAATGGACAAAATTAAAATCTTCGTCCCTTTCAATGAGCTCATCAAGGAATGAGAGTATTGAGATAATATTATCAAAATGTTGAAGATGGAAGAGACTCGTGACACCCTTAACGTTCAGGATGACCACCTTGCCATTTTATTTGGTCCACGCGTAGAAGAAACAAGTGATACTGAGGGCGCTCCCCCTTTCTATGTCATCCTCAAAATCCATGACATGACTTTGCATAACGTCATGTTGGATTCGGGCACGTTGCACAATATCATGCCAAAAGTGGTCATGGATGAGTTAGGTTTGGATGTCACCAGGCCCTATAACGATCTTTTCTCCTTCGACTTGAGGAAAGTGAAATGTTTGGGTCTGATCAAATATTTGTTTGTGTCGTTGTCACAAATATCTTCTAAGAATCTGGTTATGGACGTGGTTGTGGCCGACATCGCCCCTAAATTTAGTATGTTATTATCTAGGTTGTGGGCCACGAAATTGAAGGGAACCATGTAGATGGATATGTCGTATTCCACTATCCCTATATTCAACCAAGAAAGAAGGTTGTACAGAGAGGTGTTTCTCAAGTACATGGTGAGTAGAAAGACCCAGCCAAACAACCATATTATCTACTATATCGACACCGAGATCATCTCCTCTATATTTTACAATGAATTGAGCTGTGAAGGGGAGGAGCCGATGACTATAATGAATGTCGAGGATAAGGCCGCACATCAAGCATAAGAGTATGAAGACCTGAGAAACCGCACAGAGAAAGAAATGTGGAACATGAGCTTTGATGGAGCCATCAGAAAGGAGGGAGCAGGGTATGGTGTATGGAAAAATCCTCCCAAGGTGGGCTCAAAACTTTGCTCTTACAAACTCTCCTTTTATTGTACAAATAACATGGCTGAGTATGAGGCATTGATTTTGGTTCTAAGAAATTTGAAAGAGTTGGGTGCCAAGAGGATAGTGGTGCATGGAGATTCTGAGCTTATCATAAATCAAGTGAAATGTATATACTATTCCAAGCACCCTAGACTGAGAGAATATAGGAATCTAGTGTTGGACCTCATCGAAGAGTTATCAGAGTATAATTTGTCAGTGATCCCAAGGGGGAAGAATCAAATTGTGGATGCCCTGGCCACCTAGGCTTCAGTTTTTAAAATTCCAATTTTCCCCAATAGAAAGTATGAGATTGAAGTCAAATATGGGGTGGCGGTAACCGATAATATCAAGCATTGGCAGATGTTTGAAGATGACAAACAGGTGGAGAGATTCCTCCAAATGAGAGACGAGTTCACTAATGTAAACATCGATGATGATTGTTATCACAAAGAAGATGCAAATTCAATTGCGCGTGGTGATGGTGACACCTTTCAGAACCAAATAGCTGGAAGGGACATAGTGCGGCTAAAAAACAATATCATCCCTAAGGGATTGGTTCCGTTGGAAAATCTATTTGATGAGAACGATGTAGCCAGAAATACCCGAATCACTGTGAATTATGAGGATGTTGAGAATTGCAACATCAGGACCCAGGAGAATCCAAATATAATCAAATTTTCAAAGATGTGCAGTATGGATATCAAGAAGAGGTACATCAAACTCATGAAATACTTTCCTGACCTTTTTTCCTGGATTTACGAGGACTTGTATATGACACTAGAGTTATTCAACACATCATTCCTCTCAAAGATGATCAAAAACCTTTCAATAAAAAGCTAAGACGGATCAATCCCCTACTGTTGTCTCTAATCAAGAAAGAGGTAAAGAAACTTTTTGAAGCCAAAATTATTGTTTCTTTAATATTTTCGAAATGGGTTGCCAACCTTGTGCATGTAAGGAAGAAGAACGGTGAAATAAGGTTATGCGTGGATTTTTAGAACTTGAATAGAGTATCCCTCAAGTAAAACTACTCACTTCCTAAGATGAAATACATCATGTAGAAGGTAGTTGGGTCCTAGAAGATGTCCAGGTTGGATGGTTTTTTGGGTTACAATCATATCATGGTACACCCGGATGATTGGGAAAAGACAGCCTTCACGACACCATCGAGCACATTCATGTATGATAAGATTCCTTTTTTTCTTATGAACGTTGGAGATACTTTTCATAGTGCTATGGATATACATTTTCTGAGGAAAAGGAAAAATTTATGGTGATCTACCTAGACAACATCAAAGTGTTTTCCGACTCTGACGAACAACATCTTGAGAATCTGAAGAAGGTCTTCCAGAAATGCAAAAAGTTCAGCATATTTTTGAATCCAAAAAAATCACATTTCGGAATGAAAGAAGGGAAACTGTTGGGGCACGTCATCTAAAAGGAAGGCATAAATATAGACCCCGGTAGGGTGGAAGGAATTATGAATATCAACACTCCTCGGAGCAACAAAGAGGTACATTCCTTCCTAGGAAAGGTGAATTTCTTGAGAAGATTCATTCTGAATCTAGCTGTAATTATAAATTGTATCACAAGAATGCTCAGAAATGGTAATGAGATCAAATGGAGCCCTAAATCCAGGAGATCGTTTGAAGAAATCAAGGTAGTGTTGACCAAATCTCCCGTATTGGCCAGCCCGAATTTCACAAAGGATTTTATCTTATTCTCCTTCGCCTTGGAGCACACCATCGTTGGCATACTATTACAAATGGAAAACCAGAATTTTGAAAATCTTATAGACTACTTCAGCAGGATGTTGAGAGACTCCCTGCTGAGATATGATATCATGGAAAAACAAGAATACACCTTGGTGGAGGCCCTCAAGGAGTTCATGACTTATATACTGCATTTCTGCTTCATTCTTTACATGCCTAGAAATTCAATCAAAGACATCCTGACTCAGCCTAATCCTAAGGGGAAAAGATTTAAATGGATCGTAGTCATGTTGGAATACGACCTCGAAATCAAGCCCACAAAGATGATTAAGGGTTAGAGGCTCACAAAATTGATGGCACAGTCGAACTGTGATGTTTTTGGAAGATGACGTGGAACAAGATATTAGGGAACCTGGCAGCCTTCAGCTTTAAAATCTTAGGTTTTTAAAGCTAAAGGCTGCCAAGTTTTTCATATTAGATAACTCTCTGTATTGGAAATATCCAGGAGGGATCTTGATAAGTTGCTTACTGGAAGATGACGTGGAACAAGATATTAGGGAATTCCACAAAGGTGACTATGGGGGGAATCACTACTGGAAAACCACCGTGCATAAAATATTGAGGGCGGGTTATTATTGGCCCAACATTTTCGCATATGTATACAAGGAAGTTTCAAGTTTCCATGAGTGCCAAATATTCGATGGAAGGAAAATTTGCAAACCATGTCGTTGAAACCTATCTCTGTCAAAGCATCGTTCATGCGATGGGGCCTAGAATTTATAGGAGATATACATCCACCATCCTCAGCGCAACATATATGGATACTCTTGGCTACAGATTACTTCACCAAATGGATCGAAGCAATCCCCACGAGGTAGGCTACTGACATGGTCATCATTATGTTTCTGGAGACCAATATCTTGTCTAGGTTCAGGTGCCCTATCAAGATAATCATGGATAACGCAGCAAAATTTAAGTCCAATAAGTTGGAGAAGTTTTGTAATGATTACAATATAACCCTGGGACATTCTACGGCTTATTAGCTACAAGGTAATGGATTGGTAGAATCATCCAACAAAATCTTAACCAAGATTATTAAAAGGCTCCTATAGGAAAACAAGAAGGTCTGGCACAAGAATCTTATCTTCGTAGTATGGGCTGACAAAATCACTACCAAAAATTCCATCTCCATGTCACCATTCCAAATTGTATATGGCGCAGAAGCAGTTTTCCCTACCTCACTGGGATTGCTCGTCAGAAAGTTGATGCAAGAGCAAGAGGTTGAGCCAGACAACACTCAAAGGAGGATAAATCAGTTAATTCACATGCAGTAGATGAGGGATCAGGTTTTCAACGAATCACAACTTCACCAAGACAGGATGAAGAAAATTTTCTACAAACACTCTAAGCAGAAGGAATTCAAGGTGAATGATTTGGTGTTGAAGTGGGATGCGAGGAACGAAGAAAAAGGGAAGCATGGAAAATTCTATCATCTTTGGATGGGACCATTCATAATCGTCACGTACCATGGGCACAATGTGTAAATGGTAGGTTCCTCAAACAATATATGGTTTAGTAAGGTTTGTTTAGGTTTTCATGTCATTATAAATAACCATTTTTTTTCATTTTCAAAGAAGGCATTTCGAGTCATTATGTCAGCAGGAAATTGAAGCCTGGAGTGAAGGTCCTTTTTTTATGATAAGTATGATCGTAACTATGTGAAGAAGGTCTAGGGTGAGTATTTTCTGTTGTTTTAGAGTCTGAAAATCAAATAAGGCCCAATGGTCAGGCACCTGGTCTATTGTTCTTTTCTACCTCACTGGGAGGATAGCATCCCCGTTGGAGCCAACTGTTAGCTCCGTCATTTTTTCAATTAGAGTCAGTCTTAGATGATTCATGGTTTTTTTGTCAAATCTTGTGAGGTTAGGTACCGAAAAATGAATGGGTCGAAGTCAGCAAGTGGCCAGTTTGGCTCTTGGAGTCGGGAAGGCATGTCAGAATCAGACATGTGTAAATGATAAAGGTCTTTTCCCAAAAGGTCGGGTCTTGTCAGAAGAGGAGATTTTACATTCCAAAGGTTGAAACAAGTTGTTATAATAAGGGTCACATCGGTAGATATAATGACCATAGTCACCTCATTATGGAGTTAGAAAGGATAAGAAATCACGTTTCTCATATCACGTATACTCTACAGCTCTTATCATCTGTACTTTACAGACTCTGAAGTGTACCCGTCGCACGAATGTGATGCACAAATATTCGGCATGATTCAAAACTTCTCGTCACCATGGATTCAGTATCCCCTGCCACGACTCCATCCCTCACCTGGTCAGTTATAAATTCCAGCCGCTCTACATGTATTCTATTTACCAGTTGAGTTTATGCATCGTCTTTAATTTTTTTCGCAAGTCGTGAGTTTCTCACTGTGGGAAAGTCGATTTTCATTAGCTATGTCACAAACCAGGTCAGTCAAGATTTTCATGTTTGGTCTGTCTCAAATCATGGTTTGGAGTCGGTCCAAAGTGGTCACAAGTTAGTATGTTAGACGACAAGTCCTCTCGCGGTTATCCTTTCATCCTTAGAGTTCTTGTCACGTCCAAATTCTCTTTCGCACTCCTCTACTGCAATGATCTTTTCATCGTCATTGTCACAGCATCGACCCGTCCTTGCACCGAGTGTCTTCATGGCACATGGGGGCCGTACAATGAATTCCCAAATTCATTCTCGCTTATCGTACAAAGTTCTGCTATCGCCCCTCCAACACGTCTAGGTTAAGAATATTGTTATATGTTCACCGCGCAAATGGGGTCGCATCTTCACTACCACGCACGCAGAACAAACATGCATTGCACCATGAAGACATCCTAGAACATAAGGAAAGGGGCACGAAGTGGAAGAACTGTGAGGTTCAAGCCTCAAGACTTGGCATTGATAAATTAAGATATGAATGTCAAAGCATCTTTCAAATAGGTTAGATGCATGCCTATTGCAAGAAAATCCAAGGATACAATGTGAAACTAGCGGAATAGTTCACACTCAGATTTAATGGGTTCCATGCAGTTATTGCAGGAATCAAATTCCAGGTGACGGAGGAAAGTCTGTCAGCCATGATGGAGATCCCTCTGTGTGGTGAAAGGTGGTTTAAAGGCATTCCTTTGGGTGTGCTATGCTACGAAGAATTCAACAAACAAACTTCCTAAATGGGAAAATCGAAGCGGGTGTTCCAAGTCGGTATCTATAGGACCCTTTTCAAAAACTCTTGAGTGTGATTAAAAAGTATTTCACCTATGACAGAAGTTCTGACAGAATACACCTGCATCATATCAGATTGTTGATGCATTTCATAATAAAGAGGTCATTGAACCTACCTTTCTTCTTGCACCAAAGCCTTCGACGAATGGAAGATAGAATTCAAGCAGAAGCAAACTAGCCGAAGAAGAACTTATCCCATATCACATTAATCAAATTGTTGATAGTTGAGGAATTGAGGCGACTGGAAAATATCTGGGATTCATTTATTCTTTCAACCGACATCCCCAGGGAATTTTGGCATAGGGGTAAACCCAGGGTTCAACGCTAAAACAGTGCACCAACAAAACCCTAACTATTGTCCCTTTCGACAACACCTACGAAGCAGATGAATTATCACCCGAGGTAGAGGTAGGGGTGGTTGCGAGATTCAGATGTTTGCAACCTTATCTTGGACATAGATATGTGATTATGATACTTAATAGAGTACTTATCACCGTCAGATCCTCAATATGAAATCAATATCTACTTCGCTGATAAAACAGAGCTTCGTAGAATTCACACCGATCTAATGTAATTAAGCACTTAGCACAAACAGATGGATCACATCTAGCAAAAGCAAGCACTAAGCACACTCACATAATTCAGATCTAACATCCTTACATATCATTAGCACAAAACATGAACACATTTATCTATCTCTATCAAAGCACTTAGCAAGAGAGTCATAAACACTTTAAGACAAGAACAAAGCATAACAACATAGTGTTTACGTGGTTCATCCCCACCCTGGGGCTACATCCACCAACTCTTCTTCTTTATTGTCTTCAGTCAATCAGTTACAAGCACAGAGCCTCAAAACCCTTATTCCGCACAGGACAGAAGATCTGCACAACTCGCTAGATCCTTCTTCCGTTCTTTCCAGCACTAAGCCTTCCACAATCTTGCTACAATGACCTGTACAAGTCTCACATAGTATGCACAAAGCCTTACAATTCTTGATCACACAGATCCAACTCTTGGCACTTATCCTACTTACACACTAACATCACATAGATTCCTTCATTCTCTCCTTCTCTTTTACATTGCCTATACATCTATTTATACATACAAAATAGGCCTAAACATGGGTAAACCCATGGGTCGACATCCCAATCCCATTACATATTCCCACATCCCAAAAAGGACCCAAAAATGGGTTGAGATCCAGTGATCTCTGCTTCATCTTGCGCTCCTCCTTTGACAGGCTGTCGAAGTCCAAAAATAGGCCAAACTTGACCAGATATCAATAAATCCTAGTTAAGGGTCAACAGGCCCCAAGCACTCACTTGTGACTCATCCCGAGTCACTCTGGTGTAGGAAGTTTTTCTTTGAATGCTTCGATCCTGGCCCAAACTTCTTCAACTTGTTGTTATGCTACGTGCTCTTTTTCAACAAATTCTTGAATGACTGCATCATTCACAGGTCCTTCTAGGTGTTGTTCTGTCACAGTGCTAACTTGTGCCAGTTCTGCTCCCTGACCTTCCACCTCTGTAAACAAATGATAGGCCTTATCTTGTACCGGTTGGATTTTATGAGTTATCTCCATAACTCTTCTCTGGATATTATGGATTTGTTGTTGGGCAATTCACTGCTCTTGAGATCTCTTCATTCTCTCCACAGATGACAGAGACTTCAACTGCGCCTATAGTGTTTCTACATGTTGCTTCACTTCCTAGAGCTGCAAATCCAGTGCTTGCAACTCTGGGTTCTCAGTAAGTTTCTCATATGTATGGGCACTGCGATCAGCAAATTGCTTGCATTCTAAGGTAAGGTCCTTCAGTATGTCAATTGCATTGCGGGCAATGGCTTCTCATTGGTCTCTTACCTCCTGTGGATTCTCTGGTACAGTGCGTAGCTCTAACTATGATATGCGCTACTAGAGCTATTAAATCCATTCTTCAAGTTGTGCTACTTGCTTCATGACTTGATCCTCTACCTTTACTTCTATGACAGTCAGAGAGTGAAGTTCTCTGTTGATCGTTTCCTTCACTTCGAGTTGCTCGGTGAGCAACTGTTCCTTGGCTTGTTGCAGTTGTGCCTTTTCTTCATCGAACTCTGCTTGGAGAGTAATCTTTTCCTGTTCGGAAGCTCAGAGTTATTCTACAAGTACTCCCTGTACTTGTACCAAATCCTGGGTGGCTTGTGCTCGTCGAAGACGAGCTTCAAATGTATCACTTATTCGGTGGAGTTGAGCTGGCTCATGTCCCACTTATGGCTCTCCTGGTGCGGTGAAGACTGTGCAACTAGATTGTAGGGATTTTTATACTCCTCGGAGTTCAGTCGTGATTTGATCATACAACTCCTCATGCTTTTATTCTTGCTTCTCTTCTATATCCAGCGAAGCATCATTCAGGGATGCTACGAGGAAGTCGAAGTCATCAGAGGTGAGGACGGTCTGCATCTTCGTCATAGTGGCCTTCGATTTATTCTAGGAGGAAGGTTTCGGAGGCGAACCTTTCCTCTTTTTCAGGGGATCAGCCTCATCACCCTGTTGTTGCTCAACCTCTGTTTCATTCAACTCTGCATCATCACCTCCTTGCTCGAGTGATATGGAAGCGATCTTCATGGATGCACTCTCTAAATCATGGACCTCTTCAGTCTTCTTTGTCTTGCTCGACCTAGGTGTATCCTGCGTAGTTTCTGGACTATCTATATCGAATATCTCCACAGGGTCTGTTGGAATGAGGAGGTTCACCGACCAGTCCTTGGTGATCTCCTCCAAGTCCTCCTCTGTTAGATTATAGTAAGACTAAAGTTGTTTCTTTTGCTCGTCAACACGTGATGTGATATAAATGAAATGGTGGTCTGCATTGAACTTCATCAAATTTTAGAACCTGTGTAAATTATTCAGAGTTATGTGAGGTGTGGACTATTGTTGGTCACTATAATTGCTTAATTAATTTCAAACAACCAAGTGAAACATAAATTATCAACCCAGGGAAGTCTTTTGTTTCAAAGATAGCTGCGCACTATATATGCTCAATTCCAAAAGCACTAGTGTTGTAGTAAAGAA